>JAOWBN010196559.1:3241-15186 GCA_028565015.1 Pinguicula moranensis
AAAAATTCTTATCATTTTCAAGATTTCCAAAGGGACGTATTGTAGCTCCTGTCGAATGCCATTAAGGGTAATACTCCCCAGAATAGTCTTAGGATGAGATTCCAAGATCATAGCCGCCCTAACATGTACCTCAAATAGATGAAGAGAGAGTAAGAAGGAACATTTGACCAGAATAAGGGCCGGGAGATATCATGTGTATATCATGTCAGCCTATAGTGTAATCATGCAATCCCGCAAAAACATAGACCTCATCTCCCTTGAAACTTCCTCAAATTGAGTGGATAGCATCTTAAACATACTGCAGCGACTCAGTGAGTCAGGAGGCTGTGGACAAGATAGTCCCTCTTATTCAGTAAGTGGTTGCTTAAGTAGTTCACTGCTCAGATCTAGTATCACGTCATCTGCACAATAGAGGGGGGGGGGGGGGTAGTAGCCACTATCCTATTAGAATTTTAGAACATACCTGTACGCAATGCACAACATCCAGTTTAGTAGTGTCTTACTCCCCTCTTCCTGAGCAGCAGTGCATGCCTAAGTCCCTTAGAAAATTCATCAGGCTTTGTTCCTCTTGTTCTTCAGACTGCAGTATGCTATTCTGGTTATTCTCATTATTTAAGGCAGGTAAGTGGCTAAGGATACAATCATTAAATGAGTAGGAGAAGGATAGTCTTTTTGCTTTTATCCAAGACCAAGTCACCCTCTGTGTTTTGACCACCAGTTGTGGGGCGGTGATCTCACCAGCCTAGAAGTTTGCTGCATTTCTTGCTAAACATATGTACCAGCACACTGCATCCAATATTGATTCCCAATTCTCCTTCTCTACCTGCCGGGGCTTGGCTATTGAAAATTCTTGTAGGGTAGGCGCTTGTGTGTCTGGAATCATCGAGGTTGGGGACAACCATGCCTTCAACTCGTGCCATACTTGCACAGTTAGAGGACATAGGAAAAATAGATGCTTCTCAATTTCATGGGCATGTGAACACAGTGTGCAAGGGTGTCCTGAGTTTCCGGGATTATTTTCCTTCTTAACAGAGCTGCTTTAGTAGGTAAGGCATTTTGCAATAACTTTCACATAAAGATTATTTTCCTTGGCACCAATTTGTTCCATATGATAGATAACATACCCGTTTTTTGTTGCGTGTATGCAGGTGGTTTCAGCTCCAATATCTTGTGGTAGGCTCCTTTAACAGTGTAGGCTTCACCCTGGTTTGCCTCAAAATAATATCCTGCCTGTCCTATGCTTCTTATTGAATTGTCCTGCAGGAAACAACCCATATCATCTAAGTCGGTCATTTCAGTATCTCTCCGCAACCTCCTCCAGCTCCAAGTCCACATCTAGGTACCCAACTATGTGTCCCCATATCCTAGATTTGTAATATATGCTCCAATTAAACATAATGTCCCAAAAGGAAAAATTTTTACAGCAAATGAGTTTAAATCACACATGAAGCATGGAAGACCACTCGGTTCCAAAGATAAAAATCCTCGAAAAAGAAAATGAGCAAATATAGAGAATGGTTCATAAGAGAAAAATAAAATCTCCAACAGAGACCCGTAATACTCCAAAAAAGGAAATAAAATCTCCACCAGAGACTCATAATACTTCAGAAGAGGCAAACGACGTAAATGAAGAAATTCAGGTACCTAAAAATGAGGAGATCTCCATAAATTATGTTGTTACGGGAAAAAGATAGAATCAAGATGAAACAAACGTCGATGATATTTTTTTCTATGAAGGAATGTAGGCGCAGACATGATTCCAAAATGGAAAGAAGCAATTGCTTCAGAACTCAGTTATCTATAGAAACGCAAAGTTTTTGGACCCGTAGTCCCTATGGAAAAAGGTATAAAACCAGTCGGATATAAATGGGTATTTATGCGGAAAAGAAATGAGGATAATGAAGTCATGAGATATAAAGCACGGCTTGTCGCGCAAGGTTTTACCCAAATATCAGATATTGATTATGAGAATACTTAATCTCGTGTCATGGATGCAATCACATTATGCTTCTTGATAGGTCTGATAATTCATGAAAAACTTGAGATGCGGCTGGTGGATGTAGTGACAATCTATTTATATGGATCACTAGAAAATGATATCTATATGAAAATCCTTGAAGAGTTTAAAGTGTCTGAAGCACGAAGTTCCTACTTTCAATGGATTTATTAGATCAAACTAAATAAATCTCTATATGGACTTAAACAATCAGGACGTATGTGGTTCAATTGTTTGAGCACATACCTATTAAAGGTATACTATAAAAATGATCCAATATGCCCATGTGTATTTATAAAGAGCACTGGATCAAAACTTCTCATCATTACTGTCTATGTAGATGACTTAAATATTACTAGAACTCATGAAGATTTATCAAATGCAGTATCTTGTTTGAAGGAAAAATTTGACATGAAAGACCTTGGAAAAATAAAATTGTGTTTAGGTATTCAAATTGACCACTTAGCAGATGTAATTTTTTTGTATCAATCTAATTATTTGGAGAAAGTGTTCAAAAGATTTTCTATTGATGAAGCCCATACATTATGTACATCAATGATGGCAACATCACTTGATGTGAAAAAAGATTCATTTCGCCCTCATGAAAATGGTGAAAAACTTCTTAGTCCTGAAGTATCATATTTCAGTGCAATTGGAGTACTAATGCATATTGCTAATAACGCAAGACCCGATATATCATTTGCCGTAAATTTACTAGCAAGATATAGTTCTTCTATAACTAAAAGACATTGGAATGGAATCAAACACGTTTTCCTGTATCTTCGAGGAACAATGAATATGGGTTTATACTATCTCAGTGTATGTAACCCAAAAACAATTAATTATGCTGATGTTGGATATTTATCAGATCCACTCAAAGTTAGATCTCAAACGGGTTATCTATTTACTTGTGGAGGTACAACTATTTTGTGGCATTTTGCTAAACAAGTATTAGTCGCTACTTCCTCCGACCATGCAGAAATTATTGCAATTCATGAAATAAGTCTTGAATGCATTTGGTTAAGGACTATATCCCAACATATTCGTGGAATTTTAGGGTTTGAAGACCAAGAATGATATTCCAACGGTTCTTTGTGAAGATAATGCATCTTGCATTGCTAAATTGAAACAAGGTTTCATTAAAGGGGATAGAACAAAACATTTATCACCCAAATTTTTCTTTACACATGACCTTCAAGAAAAGGGCGACATTAATATCCAGCGAATTCGATCAAGTTATAATCTAGCAGATTTTTTCACCAAATCACTACCTACTGCAACTTTTAAAAAATTGGTCAAAAAGATCGAAATGTGGAAGCTCAAGGATATGTACACTAGGAGGAGCTAATAAATCGTGTACTCTTTTCATTTAGTAGGATTTTTTTCCATTGGATTTTTTTCTAGTAAGTTTTTTTATGAGGCATGATAGATATTTAAGGGGGACCGTTGAGAATGAATAACTCTTCATGCATCTTTGGTGATTTGTCAACAAAATAATGTGCATGTATTGAGCATGACAAATGTGATGCTACTTGTCAACACAAAGATGAAGAATCAACATGCAATATGATGTGTCAACTTAAGATGATGCATGAGTTTTTTGGACAAGGAGAAGTCAACACCTCACCCCCCTCAATCTTCTGTAAATAGGACTCTACCATGGGATAAAAGAACAAACCAAAAATATTGAGAGAAATTGTAGTGAGAAAAATTGTAGAATTTTTTCGAATATTTATTATGTTTTATATTTATCATATTATTATTATCACTTATTTCCCATCACTTCTCTATTTTTCGCGGAAAAGAGTTTTGTGTTATTTTTTGCCTCAAGCAATGGCGTCAAGTGTAGTCACGGTGGGGGATGGCGGTCCACAAATCTACTTCTGCCATCAATGCCAGCGTATGGTTCCTATCACCCCCATCCCGGGGGCGATATTCTCTGTTCTTCTTGTAATTCCGTCTTCGTCGAGGAGTTTCAAAACCCTAACCCTAGTACCACCATACCGAAGGCTTTCTTCCCCGACCCAGTCTCCCCATTTCTCAACAATATACTTCTGCCATCCGAAAATCCGACAAGTCTACCTTGCTTGGTCTTTGCTGGAGATTCACAGCTCGGTCTGGGCGTATTTGAGCCGGTTACGCACTTGATGAATCTTCTGGCTAATCATCGCGCGAGCGGTGTTGACTATCAGTTTGTATTTGAGGATAGGCTGCAATTCGTTGGGTTCTCTCTTCCTGGTCCTGGTAATATTGGAGACTATTTTGTGGGACCTGGATTTGAGCAATTGATTCAACAGTTGGCTGAGAATGATCCGAACCGACATGGTACCCCGCCTGCCCCCAAGTCTCTTTTCAAGCTCTTCCGGATATTAAGGTTGATAAGAAGTTGTTGAAATCAGAGTTGGCGCAATATACTGTGTGTAAGGATGACTTTGAGATGGGAACGGTTGTGAAGCAATGCATGCTTATCATGAAGAACGCATTCTTCCATGGCTTGAATTGCATAACTCTTGCCCAATTTTCCGGTATGAACTTCCAACACATGACAGACTATGAGAACAGGGATGAAGAGGTTTGATCAACGTCAAGAACAATATTGAAGAATTGTTTGGAGATTGAAGAAGGAATGGAAGAATGATATTTTCTGAATGCTCTTCCTTGATCTCATGTGTTTATAGTTTGTGCATTAAATAGATATAATGGTGGCGTGTGAATCTGGTGTGATCCATTCTCAACTATTCTAACATGTGCTTGGATGTAAGTAAAATGGTTGATGTGTCGATGTGTGAATGGTATTCAAAGATGTGCATTAAATGAGCTAGGAAGGACTAGTATCGACTAGTATCTTCAACACCCCCCGCAAGCTGAGCATGTGGTTTGGCACACATGAAGCTTGAACCGAAAGAAGATAAAGAGCTCATGACCCAGACTCTTGGTAAAAATGTCAGCAAGTTGTAGATGAGAGGGAACAAACTGAATCACCAGCTTGCCAGCAAGAACAAGCTCTCTAATAAAGTGATAATCCAACTCAACATGCTTAGCCCGTTTGTGAGAGACAGGATTAGAGCGAAGAAAAATAGCACTCCGACTGTCACTAAGTAATCAAGGAGGAGAAGACATAGGGGATGCGAAAATCCTGAAGTAGATGAGTAAGCCATAAGGTCTCAGCTGATGCAGTAGCAAGAGCACAATACTCAGACTCACAACTAGATCGGTAAACTGTAGGTTGTTTTTTTGCACTCCAAGAAACTAGATTATCTCCCAAAAAGATAGCATAATCAGAGACAGAACGACAAGAATTTCAGACAACAAGTCCAATCAGCATCAGAGTAAACGAGTAAGTCAGTGGAGGTAGAGCGACAAAACTGAAGACCAAGTGTTAGAGTGCCTTTGATATACCGAAGAAGTCGCTTTACCGCAAGAAAATGATCTTCAGTAGGCGCATGCATAAACTGACTAACAACACCAACAACATATGAAATATCAGGACGAGTGATGATCAAATGCTGAAGAGCCCCAACAAGAGATCGAAACATTGCAGGATCAGCAAACAAAGTACCAGTGGCAGAGAGATGCAGAGAAACAACCATGGGAATCGATACGTGCTTACAGCCTAGAAGATGAGCACGAGCAAGCACATCACAAGCATATTTCAATTGACTGAGAAAAAGACCATCTGTAGTAGGTGTGACCTCCAGACCAAGAAAATAAGTGAGAGAACCTAAATCCTTGGTGGCGAACTCTGAATCAAGATGCCAAATAAAACGTTCCAGAAGAGATAAGTCATTGCCTATGATAATAATGTTGTCTACATAAAGAAGGAGTAAATAACCTGATGTACTCGAAAGAAGGTGAAGAGCGAGGGATATGCATGACTGCAAGAGAAGCCCAAGGAGAGAACAAAGACACTAAACTTATCAAACCAAGCCCAAGGAGCCTGCGGAATACCATAGAGAGCTTTGCGCAAGTGACAGATATGATCGGGAAAATGAGGATCCACATAACCAGGGGGGTGCTCTATATAAACATCCTCATTGAGGTGCCATTTAGAAATGCATTTTTAACATCCAATTGATGGAGAGCCATCCACGGGAGATGGCAAGAGAGAGAACTGTACGAACAGTGGTAGCCTTGATCACAAGATTGAAGGTAGCAAAATAATCCAAGCACGGGACTTGAGAGAAAACCGGAGAAACAAGACAAGCTTTGAGGCACTCAATGGAACCATCAGCAAGATATTTGGTGTGAAACACCCATTTGGAGCCAACAACATTGGAGTGAGAGGGTTGAGGGACAAGGGACAAGATCCCAAGTCTGATTAGTGTGTAAAGCGCGAATCTCATCGTCCATAGCATTGACCCATGCAGGATCTTTGGGAGCATATTTGAAACCACAAGGCTCCAAGGTAGTAACCAGAGCCGGAAGAAAAGGAGTAAGAGCAATAGTAGTAAGATCAATAATATGACGAGGGCAAAAGACTCCAGCCTACTAGTGACGATGGAATGACTATTGGGAACAAGGGATGGCACAGGTAATACTGGCATGGGTGGAGTAAGATCAAGAGGATGAGGAGATGACATAACTGGCATACAAGGAGATGAAGAGTCAGGACAAAGAAGGCAAGTGGGAGGTTACAAGGCAGCTATATCAAGAGATGCAGGAGTCTTGACAGAGGAGGGTGAGGGGGTAACAGGTTCTAAAAATGTGGATATAGTAAGGGAGGAAAGATATTCAGAGGTAGTGGAGGTATGATAAGAAAAGTGAGTTTCATCAAACTGGGCATGACGAGTAATATATATACTAGAAGTGAGGGGGTCAAGACAGTGATACCCTTTGTGAGAAGAACTGATACCAATGTAAATACAGGGAAGGCTGCGAGGAGAGTTTATGAGGAGCATAATCATGAAAACAGGGAAAGACCCGACAACCAAAGGGCAAAAAGGTATCATAACAATGAGGGTTAGAAAATAATAACTCAAAAGGAGAAATACCTGCAAGAAGCAAGGATGGCAACCAGTGATGATGTAGGTTGCAGTGCTGAACGCGTCGACCCAAAAGGAGAGAGGAAGACGAGAGTGAAAGAGAAATGTAAGACCAGTCTCAGTAATATGGCGGTCCTTACGCTCAGCATGCCCATTTTTGGCAGGCGTGTAAGGACAATACATTTGATGGTTAATGTCATAGAGACAAAGATGATCATGAAAATAATGACTGGTAAACTCAGTACCCCCATCACTTTGAAAAGTACGGATTTTAGTGGAAAATTGAGTTTCAACAAATATATGAAAGCGACGAAAAACATCAAAGAAATCAGACTTTCGACGAAGTGGATAAAACCATGTGAAACGAGAGTAATCATCCACAAAAATCACATAATACAGATAGCTATCAGTAGACAAAATAGGGGAAGGTCCCCACAAATCACAATGAATGAGAGCGAGAGGCATAGTAGCACGACTAGTATGCATGACAAATGGTAAACGATGGCTTTTGGCCATTTGACAAGAAGTACATAAATGTCGTGATGATAACTCTGAATTAACAGCGATATGGCCCTTTTTATGTAAAAGAGTGATTATGGAAGGAGATACATGACCGAGACGAGAATGCCAAAGGTCATAAGAACCGGACGAGGAGGTAGTGCGAAGAGCGGCAACAAAGGCAGGGACGCCGCGATCCAGCACATACAGACCATCTTCATGTCGACCGGCTGCCAGAGCCTGCCAAGTGCGACGATCCTGAATAACAAAATGGGTGTCAAGAAAGGTGACAGCAACAGGTGAATCATGAGTGAGTTTACTGATAGAGAGTAAATTTTTAGTGAGTAATGGAACAACAAGAACATCTAAGAGACGAAGATTAGGGAGAGGAGAAACTGTACCAGTATGAGTAATGGGTAAAGAAGCACCATTACCAACAACCACACTATTCTTACCAATATAGGGTGAAAGATGATCAATAGTGGAGGATGACGGAGTCATGTGGGCCGAGGCACCAGTGTCCAAATACCAATCTGATACTGAAGAACCGGGAGAAGTTGATTGAGGAGGGGGCGGCGGCCCCAAAATACTAGAAGCTGGAGGGGCCATGGGGGCCGGAAAATTGAGAGGCACGGCAGGGGCCCCACTAGAGGAATAGGGAACTGCAGACGGGGACCACATGGGACTAAAGAGGGCCTGAGTGGGCTGATGAAGAGCCTGAGTAGGCTGCCAAATAAATGGCCCAGCCGGTTGGGAAAAAGGCCCAACAGTCGATAAGGCCGGCCCAGCAGAAAGGGGGTCTTGTTCAATAAATGGGCCTCGGTAATACGGCCCAATTCCTGTCTGAAATGTCGCGACGCCCAAATTGAGGGCATTCTGATTTTGGGGCGCCTGAAGAGAGGAGAAATGTGCCTGCGCCGCGATAGCAGGTCCGACGGCAGGAAGTGACGGCGACCGCGGATTTGGAGGCGCCAGTGAGGCAAAATGCTGCAACTGATAGCAGCGGTCGGCTGTGTGGCCTGGCTTCTCGCAGAGTTGGCAATATACACGTCCACGATTGTTTCCTCGGCCACCACGGCCGCGATAACCAGAGGAGTCGCCGCGAGGAACATACTGCGGTGCTGGGGCGGAGGACAGTGGTGCATACGCCGGGGCAGAGAGTGACTGAGCCGGAGCAGGGGAGAAAGAAGATGGTTGAGTACTAGCCTGAAAAGCAAGTGGCGTCAATGGAGGAGTTGAGTTGCGGAGAAAGAGAATCGCATGATTATCAGCCGCATCCGTAAGTTCAGCCAGTGACAACAGTGGATGGCGAGCGAGCTCCGTGGTGCTGAAAGAGTGGAAATCCGTCCCAAGACCTTGAAGGAACCAATGAATTTGATCCAAGGCGTCAACAGGTTTACCAATAGCTAACAATTGATCACAAAGTTGCTTGAACTCAGTAGCAAAAACCTTGACGGACCGAGTACCACGCTGCAGACTCTGTAATTCACTGCGAAGGCGATGCTCCTTTGGTTTGGACGAGTGACTGTAGGCACTTTGTAGCGCAAGCCAAACATCACGAGAGGTGGAGCAACCAATAATATGGGGGTGAGCAGTGTCCGTGAGGGAGGATAAGATGAGAGAAATAATTTGCTCATCAACATCTCGCCAGGCAACATACTTTGGATTTTCAGCAAGGGGGTCAGTTGGATCTTGTTGTGGTGGAGCAGGAATG
This sequence comes from Pinguicula moranensis, assembly GCA_028565015.1. Classification (NCBI taxonomy): domain Eukaryota; kingdom Viridiplantae; phylum Streptophyta; class Magnoliopsida; order Lamiales; family Lentibulariaceae; genus Pinguicula; species Pinguicula moranensis. Next base: position 12,432 of record JAOWBN010196559.1, read on the forward strand.
GAGCCATCAATATATGGGAGGAGTTTGTGACTACGAAGAAGGGGAAGAAACTGATTTCTCCATATGAGATAATTAGTGTCATTTAGTTTGATAGTGAGAAGATGAACAAGTGTGTTAAGAGGGAGAGATGAAGAGGCAGCGGCCATATGAAATGAGAAGAGGAATTTGTGGGAAGGGAGGGGAAGTAAGGGATAAGAGGAAATGCAGGGAAGAATTCGCAGGATCTGAGGAGAGACTGCAAGGATATCAAACCTGGCTCATGATACCATGAAGAGATTTGAGGAAGTGATCGAAGAGTGAGTTTTTCTAAATGTTCTTTTCTCTCTTGATATGTTTGTGTATACAGACTTTGCTTTAAATAGATACAAGTTACATGTCAATCTATTGTTTGAACTATGCTAACTGTTGGTAAAACATGATTGTGGCATGTGAAGCTCCTGGCTGCTTTGATGATGGCGTGTAGATGTTTGGGATTCAGCTCAATGATTCTAGCGTGTGTTTGGCAATGTGCAGGAAGGATTATCAATGTCAACAGTAAGTTGTTTGTCTTCAACAACAGTAAGTTGTTTGTCTTCAACACCAAGGAACAACGGTTTGTGTGGCCTACCTATAGCAAAAAAATGCCCATTGATTTGAGGTGGGTTTGCTCACCACTTGAGCTACTAGGATTTGATTTTTATGTGAAGAAAATGAAAAATTTTATTTGGAAGAACACTATGAATGCACAAAGTTAATAAAATGATTGAAATACTACTATTCTTGTAATATTTAATATACCGAATATATTGTTGCCGGACAAATAAAAAAAATTAAGACCTTACATATAGGTGTTTCATTGAGTCGAGTGTCAACCACCACATAACGATTTGAGCTACCAGGATTTCGTCGATTAGAAATTGAGATCGACGACAGAAAAGATTATAAATTGAGATGTTAAATCTCTCAAGTGGTTTGGGATCTGCATAGAAAAAGGGGGGGAAATTAGTGAAAAAAATTAGAAATTGAAATTCATCTCAATTTCGAATTAGTTCTCATCGAAACCTCTCAAGTTCTCATCTTTTTCACGGATCTGCATAGAAAAAGGGGAAAAAATGAAATTGAGATAGATCGGCCCCGATGATGAGATAGAGAAAAGATTAGAAATTGAGAGGGTCGGCGACGGCGGCGGAGGGACAGAGGTGAAGGAGAAGGCCGCTGACAATCTCTCTTTTTCCTCTCTTTGTTTCGAATTTCTGACCACAAGTTTCTGTTCAGACAAGACCTTCGCTTCGCTGGGTTCTTAAAGTACATAGGTCGGACGGGTGGGTGTGAATTAGGATTCGGCTACGGTTTGTTACGATTTGGGAGGGCCGAATAAATTGGGCCCGAATTTATATGGGCTGGGTCTAAATTGAATAAAATAATAGTTTTGGGTGATGCTGTTCGGAATTTATTTGGGCTGAGTATGTGATATCTTCTGAAATTGCAAGTGAAATTGGCAATGGATTGTTGATTCGGGAAGTTCAATGCACACGACTGGTTATGAACAGAAGCTGCGTAATTTGTCTAAATACAGGGAAAACACAGTAGTAATTGTCGCTGACTACTCAAGGAGGCAGGTTGCTCATATTGGAGATACGGTAATTTTTAATCAAAACAGTGCGATAGTAATTTTTGGGGGCGATAAAACAAATATTTAGGAGTAAAAATAATTTGTGTTGCATTAAAAAGTTTTTGTGTTGCATTAAAACAAATATTTAGGAGTAAAAATAATTTTTGGGGGGCGATAGTAATTTTTGTTATGAATTATAATTTGAGATAAAGGAACTTCGTCAGTTATATCTGTCGAACATATAAAGGAATTTCCGTAAAAAAACAAAAATTATATAAAATTGTTTGATCTTGAGAAACTTATAAACATAAGTTATTTGATTAAATTATTTGGGACGAGTAATAAAAATAGAGAGCGGAAATGGTGAATGTTAGCTGAGTATACCTCTTAATTCGTTTTATTCACCATAACTATTTTTATTTTTTAATATGTAGTTATGTTCAAATTAGAATACTTCGGTATTTTTCTTTTAAATTTTGTTTTTGTATATTTTTTTTATTTTTTGATTTTTTTTAATTGTTTGGATATAAAAAAAAATTGCATTTGGGTGTGGGTGTGGGGGATGGGGCTGGCCGGGCTAGGGCCAGGCTTAGCCCCCCTGGTACGACGTTCGCTTCGCTCGGCTGTTAAAGTACATAGGACGGGTGGGTGTGAATTAGGATTCGGCTAGGGTTTGTTACGACTTGGGTCTTGGGAGGACCGAATAATTGGGCCGGAATTTGTATGTGCTGGGTGTAAATTGGATTATATGTCAAATAAAAAATAGACAACAAAAAAAAGGAATAAAAAGAAATATGTAAATTAAATAAAATAATAGTTTTGAGTTATGCGGATGACGGATTGGACGATATTTTTACAAAAATTCTATTTTCTATTTATTATTTAAATCAAACACATAAAATAATAGTTTTGAATATTTTTAACCGTGTACCCTAAGAATCCCAATTCCCCTTGCAGAAAATCAAGTTACAGTTACATCAACGAAGAAAGAACGTGGACTTTGACACCAACCATGGGGGCTCGGCGGAATCTTAAGCTACATATTTTGACTGTTGTTCGATCATACAGAACAAAATCGACACAAAAGAAATTAGTTCCTATAGCAACATCATCATATCTAATTGACGTCAAAAGGGATTGGATTGTTGATTCGGGAATTCCATA
>JAOWBN010196570.1:0-27212 GCA_028565015.1 Pinguicula moranensis
AGGATAGGGATGGGATAAAGCATGTTATCCTTAGTTATCCATCGTTTGGTATCAAAATGTATTTTTTAAAAACGCGCCGGATAACTCCAAAATTCGGCTAACTGGGTGATAAAACCCTGCATTCTTATCCTACATAAAAAGATGGGTTAGCTTTTATCCCTCGCTTATCCCTCGACAGTTAACCCTCGGTTAACCCTCGGTTATCCGCGGGATGGGATAACTGTGGGATAAAGCTATCATGCTACCAAACGGACCCCTAGGAATGAAATCAGAACAGCCATCACTTTCCAAATTCCACCCTTGAAAATTACTCTCGGTAACAGAAACGAATTGGTCCATCTTATCCATCACGCGAAAATTAATTGGTCCACATACATTTACTACTACGATTCTGATGTACTTAAGTGAAACCGTACTCGGGTTTTGATTGTGAATTCTATCCTTTGTTGTATAAAATTCACCGTTTTAATCGATAAAATCAAGGAAAGGAAATCCCTTGATTAATTCGGTATATTGTTAGTGATAATATACCTACCTTAAAAAAATATTAGAGATAACATTGTGTTGTTATTATCTCTTAGATTAGTATATATAGATGTTTATTTCTTGAAATTATCTTCTAATTCTATCTCTATATACTTTGGGGTGTGATTATTGAAGATTCACCTAGTTTCTTTCATGATAGAGCAAGATGCTCACGCACATAATACATCATGTAGATTTAATTTAAACAGATATAATAGTTAAACTTAATACGAACGAATAATACCTTTAATGCGGAAGCTATAGAACCTAATATTTCGGTTGATTATATCACTAACATGAACCATGAGTCTATCAAAATCTCCTTGTAATCCACGTACTCAGCTCTCCGCCTTCACAAATGATAAGACAACAATTCGAGAGAAACTATATATATATGTTTCTAGGTCACAACATATAAGAATAAGAAAACTGGAGTTAGTTCAATAGGCACACTGAACGCCCTATTTATAGGGAGGGATTATGGTTTACTAATTAACGAATAATTATATAATTGACCATAAACATAATTAGGATAGTAGAATATTACTCTAATTAGAATATTTAATATTAGATAATCAACAAATAAGTACCTTAATTAATTCTATTAGACTTGTTTATATTTTTTGTCTAACATCTCCCACTCGGATACATAAGTCGTATTATAAAATACAGTTTTCAAAATCTCCCGACGTTTCATACGAGAAATGAGTCGTGTGACTATAAAGTAATTAGTAGTGTCATATTAAGTCATCATCTAACTAACATAACATTTTCAAAGCGACGATACGCTAAACCCTCTTCGCATCACCGATAGCTATGTTTTCCTTTAAGCAATAAATTATTTGGTTACGTACTTTTTTTTTGTTAAGCTAAAATTACTTGATAATAAAAGTATGTACAACTTCCTTACAAGAGATAAGAAAGTATCAGAAAAGAAATCAATAAAACCAAATAAAACAAAATACATAGCTCGTAGCTCTACTTAACAGGGATGAGATCCACAACATTGATCCAACGACTCTCGGCTAAGCAGGTTACCATGTACATGGCTATAAAGGTCATTACAATGCCAAAATTCAGCTATGCCTGCTCACCTTATAGTGTCAAAGTCATGAGATTGTTGTTATAGTCCAGTAAGCAAAGACTTAATGGTTACAGCAACAGTGATCTACTGACTTCCAACTATGCAGGCCACCATACAAGTTTGGCAACATGAGTTTAGGGTAATAGTTAGCACAACTCGCCCTATTTACCTTATAGCATCATAGTCTTTTGATTATTGCAAACTCATCCCTTCCAGTCTTCTTTCTGAAATGTTGTATGCGATCGTCTTTTCTTTCATGTTCAGGTTTCGAGGAGTTCCCCTCCCCCCTTATATATGTATTGTCCACCGCCATTAGTTTGCCTCATTATGTTGATCATTGTTTATCGAATTTGCAGCAAAGGGCACATATTTGCTGTAATAGTTGGCACATATTTCTTGTCTTTCTTGTGCTCAGCCCGTGGGAATTTGAGGGGAGAGGAGTCTTTGCCCCCTTTTAGCTTCAACCTACCATGTACCGAAAGGAGAAAGAAAAGAGTCAAACAGTCGATTGCAAATCTAAAACACTGTCTTTGTTAGTTGTCCAACAGTATCACCTCCAAGAACCTGGGACATGTTAGCAGTAAAACACAATACAATTTCATAGTAAGCAATGTTATCTTCACTATCCCCATCATTTGCAGAAAATACCTCTTTATCCCTACAGGTAGACAGTTGCACTCTAGGTTTTATTGGTTCAACCAGTGATCCTTCAGCACTGTCATTAGCTATTTTGTAGGAAAACCTGAGGTTTTATTAACCAATCATTAAAAGAGTATGATATTTTTTTTCTTCTTGCCCTATGCCACATCCATATAGCTTGCTTGATTTTTATGACAGTATGCATGAAAGTTTTAGTTGCTGATTGGAAATGAATGCAGTTTCGAGCTACCCAAATATACCAAGTCATGGCTGCCCAAATGGATGTCCAGACCTCCTTGCTGAACTGTAGTGGAGTTGCATTGGCAAAAGACTCAAATGATGGTACCTGAATATTAGATAGTTGGTTTGTTTCAATTTGAATTTCTCTCCATATCTGCACAGAAAAAGGGCAAAGAAAAAAGAGTTGATAAGATTTTTCTAATTCATCTGAGCAAATGGGACAACGCACTTCCTGTGAATCCAGTATGATGTTCCTTCTTTGTAGTGCCACTTTTGTTGTCAAAGCATCCTACATCATTTTCCACACAAAAAGGATATATTTTTAGGCACCATCCTGTTCCAGATGCCAGCTAGCTTATGAGCTTCCTGCTATGAGTAAACATCAGGCACCTCAGCTAAGATAAATTTGCAAGCATGGCTGAAAGTGTATTTGCCCCCTTGGTTACCCTCAAAGTAGTACATATCCTTCTCCATCCTATTAAATAGACAATCCTTCAGAGAAACAAGCAAGTTAGCTAAGTCTGACTGTTCTATATCCCTAAGTTGTCTTCTCCATGACCATATCCATTTCCATGTCTTTTCTTCCCAGCAGCCATGATCTGATATGAAAGCATCAGGATGGATTGTTACTCTGAATAGCCTGGGATAAACCTCTGCGAGGGAAGTGTTGTTGTGCCAAGCATCTAACAAGAATTTAACTCCAACACCACTCCCTACTTTGATCCTAAGAGACCGAATGATCTAGCTGGAGTTCACCGTTACCTGAATATCATTCCACCAGCTAGAGGCATACATCCTACCTCTTCTTCTCCCTCTGAACCTTCTTGGTGGTTGTGTTTTCCGTTTGAGTTCTCTCTGGCCGCCCATAGATATAAATCCCTCATGCCCATATTTGAATATGATGATTTCCATGGCTCGACTGTTTTCTCCGTTAAGTACTCTTGCTCCCCATTTCCCCAGCGTGGCATCATTGAAACTGTCCAGTCTCCTGATTCCCAGTCCACCCTTATAAACCTGTTCAGTGATCTTCTTCCAAGCAACTCAACATGTTTTATTTTTGTCCTATCCGTTATACCAGAAAAGATCTCTGAGAGGCCGTGAGTTTTCTGATGACTGTTGGTGAAGCCTTAGCAAAAGCAAAGTAATGAGATGGTAAAGCTGCTATAACAGCATTGATGAGTACAACTTCCCCCTGTAGACAAATATATGTGATCCCAGTGGTTTAGAGACCTGCTGAATTTGTCTAGGATAGGCCTCCATGTGGATGATTTAGATGGGGTTGCTCCCACCGGTAGTCCCAAGTATTTGACAGGGAGAGTGCTTGTTTTACATCCCATATAGGCTACCATCTCCTCGACTGTGGCTTGCTGCATATTAACCCAAGTAAGGGTAAACTTAGAGAAGTTTATTCTGAGGCCAGAGGTGATCTCAAAAACCTGCAGTACTGCTTTGAGGGATTTAATTGTGTTCCAGTCAGCTTGTCCCCAAAGCAAGGTATCATTTGCAAAATGCAGATGAGTAATCAGAGTCTTGTCTTTGCCCACCTCCAATCCTTTAAACATATTGAGGTTCGCATCTTTGTTTATCAACACAGATAGACCTTCTGAGGCTACTAGGAAGAGAAAAGGGGACAGGGGGTTCCTTGCCTTAGCCCCCCGCTTGGGATAGAACTCCCTAGTAGGACTCGCATTATTTAGGATTGATATGGAGCAGATTTCTTAATACCTTTTATCCACCAGATCCAGCAGTTAGGAAATCCCATCTTCAACATAACATCAAACAGATAGCTCCAGTTGATGGTGTCGAATGCTTTCTCAAAATCAACTTTGAAGAATAGTCGTTGCCTCCTCAGTTTCCTCAATTCATCTACCAACTCATTTGCTATCATGATACTATCCAGGAGCTTTCTCTGTTGGATAAATGCCATCTGGTTTGGGGATATGATCTCATCAATCACCCCTTTGATTCTATTAGCCATAACTCTAGATAACAATTTTGGCATATCCCCAATTAGGGTTATTGGCCGATAGTCTTAGATGTGTAGAGGTGTCTATTTCTTAGCTATCAGAGTGATATGTGATGCATTGCTTTGTCTGGCCAATTTATCATTCCTTAAAACTCCAAAAACATGTTTAGAATATCAGGTTTAAACAGATATAAGAAATCCTTAATGAATGAAAATTTAACCTATCCGGTCCAGGACTTTTGCTACTGTTACAAGCCTTTATCACCTTTGAGATCTTTATATCAGATAATGGTTGCATCAGCATCTGCTTGGACTCCATGGACAACTTTTTGAAAGAAATGCCACAGATTTTAGGCCTGCACCAGTGTTGCTCAGCGATCCTGTCCTGAAAGTGATTCAAAAAGTATTCCTTCACCTGTTCAGGTTCCTCAATCCAGATATTTCCACTCCACACACCCTTGATGACATTCCTTCTCCTGTTCCTATTTATCCATCCATAGAAATAAGCTGTATTAGCATCCTCTTGTTGGATCCAATTTATCCTTGATTTTTGGTAGAGCATTCTGTCGAAGTTTTTTGTGAACTTGCTCAGTTGTTCTTGCAAGTTAAGGATGTTCTGCTGCTCAGTCTCAAAGATATGTTGTACTGCAGCCTCTACCATAATCTCCATTTCAGATAGCTGCTTCACCATTTCCGTACGTTCAGCCAGAGGATCCCTTGGGGCTCCCATATTCCAGGCTTTTATCCTTTATCTGATAGCTTTGATTTTCTCCTTAATTCTGAAGCTGGCATAACCACAAGCCTATGTAGAGTTCCATATATTTTCCACCATCAAAATAAAGTCCTTGTTCTCCAGCTAACTATCCAAGACTCTCATCTGCTTAGGCCCCCAGTTTTGCATATCAGAATTTAGAGCAACAGGGCAATGATCTGAGTCATCTTTATCAAGGCCGTTTCATGTCCATATTGTGTCCTGGCCTAGTCATTAATCATTCACCAAAAACTGGTCAAGTCTACTCATCGCTTTTAGGGACTTTAGATACCAAGTGAAACGTCTTCTTTCCATCCTCAAGTCATGAAGGGACATATCATGGATCAGGTTTCTGAAGGCAGTGATCTCCTGAACACAAGAGTGGTTAGAAATGCTTCTCCTCTCACTTGGATCCAATACGGCATTGAAATCACCCATTAAGCACTATTTCTCCTTTTCTTTGACAATGTACATGTTTTTTATTTCATTCCACTAATCCAGTTTGGATTCAAGATCACCTAGGCCATAGATGTTCAACATATGTGATTCAATACTATCTCCATGCCAAGTTCCAGTCACACCTAACACCCCTTATCCAGTGAGGATGCATTGACTTACAAACTTGTTCTTGTTCTAAATTCATAAGAGTCCACCTGATTGGTCGTTGGACCCCTGATAAATCCAATCAAATTCCAAGTTATACCATAGGAAATCACAAAACTCTTTCCCTACATAACTCATCTTTGTCTTTTGTAAAGTAATAAAATCTGCTCTCTATATCCTAATTAAATCTTTGACTCTCTGCCGCCTACCGTGGCCACTCTCTACCACTCACCTGCTCACCTATTATTTGGTTACATACTTAATGATACCGCTATGACAAATATGGTGAAGCTAAACACATTGTTTTAGACAATAATGACCATCCGTATCAACTCTATTTCATTCCTAGCATGGTCTGCTGGACTATATAGATCTTAATACTTGGATGACATACTAAAGTAGCATCATCAAGCCTCAATTTCAAGGCATAGCTCAAATTCAATGAGTAACATCAAAGTGGACAAGCGTATGTCCATGTGATAACACAATTACAATCAAGGGATTTTTTTGTCATTTTACCACTGTAGTTCTATAGCACACAATATGATATGTGTATCATGGTAGAACTCCTACTAAGGTGGGCATGTCACTTACTTATGCCATGCGAATCATAGTCCTTGATAAATACACTTAGTCTTTATCCTCTACATTCTCCTTTGAAGCTTTAATGCGAAAACCCATACATTTCACATTTGATTCACTTAAAATAACATTTTTGACCTACTGAAGCAACTGTCCAGAACATTTATAAGTCTCATCCTTCATGCTACGCAAGCATAAGGGTGATTTTTCCGTGTGATAGGTCAATCATTAAGCTTTATGATATTTATTGTGTATTATTAAATGATTGCATACATGAGAGTATTGCTCAAGTAAAAAAAATGTCAATTTCATTTCATTATAAATTTTTACAAAAATATGTCCTTATCATTTACAAGATGTGATCAAACCCTGTGTAATCCTAGACTCATTACATGAGCTCTAAACACATCTCTATGAATGTATTTGGTCATCGGATCGGTAATCATCATGTCAGTAGAAATATATTTGATACTTATATCCATTTTGTTGACAGTATCTCGAACAAAGTGGTAACATTTCTTGGATGTGCTTTGTCTTTCTATGAAATTTTGGATCCTTAGAAAACTGAATTGCTGCAGCATTGTCGCAGTTCATTTCTATAGGATCATCGAGCCTCGAAATCAAATTGAGGTACTATAGAAAACTTATAAGCTAAAGTTCCTGTTGCACTGCTATGTTGTAGGCGACATATTCTGCTTCCACAGATGACAAAGTGATGCAGCCTTGGTTATAGCTGCACAAGATATGGCTCATCCACCAAGAATGAATACAAATCACGAGGTTGACTTGGACTCGTTCAGGTCGCCTCCCCAATCAGCATCTGCGAATCCATTTAGAAGTAGATCTCCCTGTTGATAACATAGGATTAGATCGGTTGTTCCACAAAGGTAATGAAAATCCTCTTTAATTCTTGCCAATGAGCAGGCCTCGAGTTGCTTTGGTAAAGGCTCACAAACCCAATCGTGAAACAGATGTCAGGTTATGCGCATAATATGGCGTACATCAAACTCCCTATGACACTTACATAGGGAACAATGCTAATTTATTCCTTTACCTTATATGGTTTTGGACCTTGATCGAGGCTTAGTGCCAAACCCTTATCAACAAGGGTGTTAACGAGATTAGAGTAATGCATCCTAAATCACTCTAAAATTTTGTTTTTATATGTTTGTTGGGACAAACCCAACATTCTCTTAAAACGATTTCTGCATATCTCAATTCCTAGGATATACGTAGCTTCACCCATATCCTTCATCTTGAAGACGGAGAATAGCCACTGTTTAGTGGCATTGGTCAATCACATGTTGTTTCCAGCCAGTAGTATATCGTCGACATATAACGAGAGAAACATGATTCATTCCCTTGTCTTTAGAACATACACGCAGTGATTTTCACTATCATGGTGAAGCCATACGAAGTAATGACTTCATGAAACATGAAGTACCAAAATCTGGAAGACTGTTTAAATCCATATATAAATCTTTTAAGACTACATATCTTGTCATCTTGACTTGCTGAGACGAACCCAATAGGTTGATCCATGTAGATTTTTTCCTCAAGTGTTCCATTGAGCAATGCTGTCTTTGTGTTAATTTCGAATAGTTTGAGATCCAAATGGGCAACTAGGGCTAGAAGTAGGCGAATAGAGGAAATTCTCACCATAGGAGAAAATGTCGTCACTCCACAAGCTAATTGGTGCTAATTACTTGGATTGGCAATGGAATATGAAAATCGTTCTCAAATTCGAAAAACTTGCGCATGTCTTTGAGAACCCAATCCTTCGGAAGAGGGTGCATCTTGGGTTAAGCAAACTTTTTACGAGACGCAGATTGAGGTTTATGAACTTGCCCAATGTCTTATGCTAGCATCCATATCTACAAAGCTTCAGAAGCAATGGGAGAACTTGGATGCTTATGCCATGATGAGGTACCTCCAAGAATTGTTTGAGGCTCACTCTCCGTACGTGCGCTCTGCATGAATAGCAAACCCTCTCTCGCCGTCTCTTGTTCTCCGATTTCATGGCTTGTCGGTTGTGTCTAGCCGCAACAAAGGACATCCTCTCCCCGAGGCTGCCTCACGCACCCGGGGAGGCAACCAAAAGCCCCCCAGCCTCCTCTCCTCCATCCTTTTGTCTTATCCTCCCCTGTTCACAACCCGTCCCTACCTTTTCTTGTCATGAATCCATGGAAAGTTCCATCATAGAAGCTGAAATAGTTGCGTCGCGCGGGCATTGGAGCCGGGAAAACTCCATTTTTTCATTCCCAACCTAAACAAAGCTACGTCGCGAGACTGCACTCTCAATACATTTTTGACCGTCTCGGCCCACAGCCAACAGAGCAACGACAGGCGCTGCGACTTCCACCAGCTATTCCTTCCCTTGAGCTCTCGAAACATACCTATTTCATCACTAACTTTTCCATGGATGCAGATCTCGTACGCTTGAAGAACATTTTGAACAGACAAGAGAAGGTGCATATCCTAAAGATAGCAAGAAAACCCTCACGGGAAGGTTTGCCTTTTGGGTTAGTTGTCCTTGAAACGCCACTGGATGTAGATGCTACACTTCTGAAGCTAAACAACGTATGGATTGGTTCATTTAGGCTAAAAGCTAATGTAGCACATTTTGAAAAACCTGAGAGTTTACCAAAGCTAGCTGCAATCCCTCCACTGGTGGTGTCCAAGCTTATTGTTATCCCCTCTCTAGTTGTGTAGAAAGTCTTTGCTCCCGATGCCTCTACGAGTAATGGTGAAGCGGTTCTGAAAGAGATGTCTTTGTCAAGGTCATAGAAACACTCTAAGCAGGATCCTCTGTTGCTACACTCCATGCCCTGGCTGAAGGAAGGTTTTGTTGGTTCATTGCAGAATGGTCTGGACTGGAGGTGACTGCAGTTGGAATTAAAGGCAGTTGGTATCTCCACGTTATTGTCAGCCCTCTTGATCAGTCTCGGGTTCTTCTATGGGAAGAAGCTCAACATGATTTATATAATTTGATTGTTAATGACAATGCCTGGCTATCACACTGGCTGACGGATCTGAACCCATATACAGATGATATAGAATGCATGGCAACAACTAGATGGGTGAAAGTGTTCGGCCTACCACTTAAGTACTGAACCAGTGATATTTTTAAGAAGATGGGAGCTGCTCTATCTCACTGTCATCTGGAAGTTGTACAAATCCTTTTGCAGTTAGAATTGGGCAAAATAATCCTTTTGCTGCTTCAGGTGAACCTTGATGGTTATCCAAAGACGCTGCAAGTCTGTGAAACTGACATGGGGAGATTCGAATCAAATATGTGGCAATATATGGAAAATAAGGGTGATGATGATTACAGCTCGATTAGCCATGTGTCTAACTCCTCTGTTTTTTTTTCAACTGACTCGGAGAGTAAAGAAGTAGTAGAGCCTACCGCTCAAGCAAAAGTGTTCATTAATGTTGATGGGATTCCTACACCAACCACCAATGGCCTGTTAAATACCCCATTCACCAGTGGTACACTAAGACCCTATTTTGCGCGGGCCTTCTTCTACTTCTTCTACTACTTCTTTTACTACTTCTTCTTATTTTTAGAAGGGGTGGTATTTTGCGCAAGTACTTAAATGATAATTATTTTTAGAATAAAGGTGTCTCAGAGGGCCTAGAATTTTTCAAACCCGCCGTGTCGGAGCCCTCGCCGCCGCCGCCGGATGGCCGCCGCCAGTCGTCGCCGTCGCCACCGCCAGTCGCCGGAGCCTCGCCGTCGTTCGCCGGATCCTTCCCTCGTGCCGGAGCCCCACCACGTGCCGAATTGAGGTGCTTTTTTTTTAGAAGAAAAAAAAGCATGTCAGGAGGTGCTTATTTTTTAGAAGGTTTACCTTCTTAAAATAAGAACAAGTAGTAGAAGGTTGGCTGCGCAAAACAGTCATTTTTTCAAAAAAGTTGCTTATAATCCAATTATAATTTTAAGAAGGCTACGCAAAACAGGCCTTAAGTCCAGCACTACCTAGTGGTACACTATGTAGAATTTGGGTTCCTGATCAGCTAGACTGGTGGCCTTTTTTGAAGAAGAAACAGGATAGTGGGGCTCAAGAGACTATGGCACCGCCTCAGCTTTCTCCACTAATGGTTTGCTGTGGTAGATGGTCTTCTGGAAAAGGATATCAGCAGTATTTGCAGGCAAGATGTCCCAGGACTGCATGTTAGTAAATCGCCTACATTTTTGGACTCTACCACACATATGGTTGCCACAGGCCTCCATTGCTCTTTATTCTCTTCCAATGGGAAAGGATCTTCTCCAATATCTACACAACCTACTATTCCTCAAACAGGTACTCCTATGTCCATGAATAACACATTGCCTCTGCTTAATAAACAATAGGTTGACTGGCTTTTTCCAATGAGGCCATGGAGACTGAGTTCCCTGCATTAAATTCCTCTACAAGCAAGAAGTCTGGTCCAACCACCCCTGTTATAAAGAAGACATCCAACAAATTAATTACGAGGGGTGTCCCTAAGACAAGGAGTCAAACACGTGAAGAAGGTGGACATGATGAAGGAAAGGATCAAGTCACTCTTAATCAATGGATATCATGTTTATCTCCGCATCACAGATCCTTTGCGATCTACTGTACGGATCACTTAATTTCTATAGAGTATGTTTCCTTTGAGGTTGAGGCCATTATGGATGTGGGTGCAGCTTTGGGTTTAACATATGGCCCTAATCACAGGGCAGCTCAACAACAGCTGATACAAATGAACAGTTTGTAAAGAAACTCTCATAAAGCTGCCATACCAGGTAGCAATAAAGGGGATGGGATTTTTTTCCATGAAAGCTATAATCTAAAATGTTAGAGGCCTCTATAGCCTCAGGAGAAAGAAAAGACTCAGAAATTTAATAACATCTGAAAACCTAACTTTTAAGTATTCAAGAGACAAATATGGAACTTATTGAAGAAAATCTATGTACTTTTCTATGGTATTCTTCAAAGTTTGATTGGATGTATTAGAGCTCTGCAGGTCTTTCAGGCGGCCTACTTTGCATATGGGATAAAAATAAATTCTGCAAACATAATATTCTATCTTCTTGAGGAGTGTTGGGGGTTTCAGGTATCTGGTTTGCAGATACAATAATTTCAAACATGCCTAACATCTATGGACCGAATGATCTGGCAACTAAACAACATTAGTGGCAGGAAATCAGAGATTTTCTACATGGGAAATAGTCTGAACAATGGTGTTTAATAGGGGACTTTAATGATGTCCTTGATCACAAGGAATGAAAATGCATCTCTCAGAGACAAAGTGATCAATAAATTGCTTCCTTTCAGGAGTTTGTCATATATCTAGGCCTCGATGATTTTAATATGGAATGAAGATGCTTTACATGGTACATAAAATCCCTCACGACCATGAATAGGCTTGATAGATTTCTATGTAATGACCTGTGCTTGGTAATGGGTTGAACTGGATTCAGTCTTGCCTAAGGAGGGATGACTTGGATAATTGTCCAGTTACTCTGTGTTCTAAAGTGCAAAACTGGGGTCCAAAACCCCTAAAGGTTCTGGACAGCTGGCTCCAAGATATATCCTATGTGCAATTGATTGAAAAAATTTGGAAGGAAGCAAACATTCAAGGATATGCTGGCTTTCTCATTTAAAGGAAATTTCAAGCTCTCAAAGTTGGTATTAAGGAATGGAACCTCTCTGCACCAAGGAACCTGGAAGAAAAGCGGAAGGATATTCTCATAAAGCTGGCTGCTATGGAACTGAAATCAGAATAGTCTGCTATTCTGTTAGGTAGTGCTGTTGAATCTGAAGTAAACTCTCTCAGGGAGGTCCTCACTACCCTCATCTCTAAACTGGACAGTGTAATGTATCAAAAATCTCGAGTCACTTGGCTGAAGTTAGGTGATACAAACTCTACATACTTCCATCACTGTGTCAAATAGAGCACTAGAAGAAATTCTATTAATGGTATGTGGGACAATGAGGCCTGGATTGAAGATCCGGACTTAGTCAAGCTAAGCTTCATGAAGCACTTCAAAGAGAAGTACTCAGAGGTCACCTGGGCTAGACCTAAGATATCCAACATGAGATTTCAAACATTAAATCATATGGAACAGAGAACTCTGCTCTCTCCAATATCTGAACATGAGATTCTGGAGGCTATAGCTGATTGTGGAAGTGATAAGAATATGGGACCCAGATGGACTGAATTTTAGATTCATCGAAATGTTTTCTCACTTGATGATTGAGGACCTAGCTCAGCTTTTCACGAAATTCTATAGAAATAGTAAATTGGTAAAAGGGTGCAATGCAACACACATTTCCCTCCTCCCCCATAATGATTTCCCTCAATCTTTCAATGAGTTTAGGCCCATTACATTGATTGGTACCATCCCAAAAATTATTTCCAGAGTACTGGCCAATAGACTGGGCCAAGTGATCCACAAACCCATTGCTCCAAACCAGATGACATTCATTAATGGAAGGAAATTGCTGGATGATGTCTTGATTGCAGATGAGCTTTTGGATGACCTTCGAAAAAAGCATAAGAGGCTCTAATTTTTAAGGTATATTTGTAAAAAGCCTTTGACATAGTGAACTGTGATTATTTGCATGATTTCATGTCCCGTATGGGTTTTCCACTCATATGGATCAGTTGGATCAGAGCACTATTGGCCTCTATCATCATCAATGAGAGTCCATCAGCTTAATTTCTGCCAGAGAGAGACCTGAGACCGGGTGACCCCATCTTTCCTCTCCTATTCTTAATCGGTGCAGAAGGTCTATCAAGTATGATCAACAGGGCTGTTACTCTATCCATGTTTAAAGGTATTGCCATAGGTAAGGAGTTTACAGATGACACCCTCATCTTCAGTGAAGCTTCTTGGACTTATGCCACAATGATGAAAGCTATACTCCAGAATTTTGAGGTAGCTTCAGGCTTGAATGTAAATTATGAAAAGAGTAATGTGATTGGGGTCAATATTCCTCATAGAAATGTGCAGGAAATCACAACCTATTTAGGCTACAAGACAGGTTCTTTACCTCTGAAATATCTTGGATTTTCTGTTGGTGCTAATCCTTGGAGGATTAGTACCTGGTCACCCATTATGGAAAAATACAAGTCCTTATCTCATTGGAACCACAAACACATCTCTATGGGGAGGAAACTTGTCCTCTTGAATTCTATTTTCCATGCATTTCCTGTGCACTTTTTCGAATATATGAAAGCTCCAAAGTTTGTGATTGATAAATTTAACTCAATGCATTTCCTGTGCACTTTTTCAATGCATATTGTAGGGAGGCAGTGTGGAGCAGAGCAAAACATGGTGGATCAACTGGCAGAAAGTCACAATCCCTACCAAAAGAGGACGCCTTTGAGGCGCAATATCCAAGCTTTCAATGATGATATGCTTGGCAAGTGGTGTGCTAGTATCCTATATAGTGAATCTAGCTTGGTTAGGATGTATTGAGATACAACTATGGCATAAATGGACTGCTGGAGCTAGGTAGTTTACATGAACTGAGTCACTTATCACATCATCTTACACTGCGCCATAATTTTGGTTGGGCATCTTCCTCAATTTGGTGGAGGACTATTCAGGCCTTAGCAGAGTATCCCTATTTTCAACAAGAAGTCTCACTACAGCTGGGAATGGAACCTTCATCAAGTTTTTGACAGATAAGTGGAAAATGAATACTACATCAGCTGAAAAATTTGGCAGGTTATTCAGAATCACTACCAAGCTGCAGGCGTATGTATCAGACATATATCAATTCACAAACAGCAGGTGGTCTTGGATTTGGGAATGGAGAAGGCCTCTTCGTGATCATGAACTAGCAGACCTAGTCACCCTCTAACAATGCTTGCAGGACACTACTCATTATGCTGATAAACTGGACAAATACACGTTTGCTGAAGGAAGGGACAAAAATTTCATGGCCAATGTGTTCTACAAAGGAATTGTAAACACTATTCCTACTCCCTACTCCCCTGTGGAGGCAATGGCCTTGCAGAACATCTGGAACAAAATCACACCCAGTAAAATGATGATATTTGCTTGGAAACTCTTGTAGGAGGCTGTCCTAGTTAAGACTGTACTTCACCATAGACACATTATCTGGGAAGGACATGAATTGTCCTGCACTTTGTGCAAATCAAACACAGAGCAGGAATCTATCCTCCATTTATTCTATAGTTGTTCTGTATCCTTAAAGATTTGTTCAAAAAAATTTTGTTGGTTGCTGGATGACACGGTTTTTTCATACTCACCTCCTCAATAATTCCATCACTAGCACTCTTTTCTAAAGCAAACCCCCGAGGTATTAACACTTGTGCTTGGAAGACTATCTGGTTAACCATTTCCTGGTAGATATGGAAGGCAAGAAACCTGGTCCTTTTTCATTCAAAAGAGGTAGTTGTGGATAATATTGTGCAATCTGTCCAGTGGTCTGTGTGGCTGTGTATTCATGCAAAGAGAACATATCATTTGTTCCCCTTCTCTACCTCAGACTGGTTATCTCAGCCACAACTTTGTATTGCATTCTAATCATCCTTACTCCTTATTAATCATGTCTGTAATTTACTAAGCGTGCAAATACTTCTAACATGGTTTTGAACAGGTAGGCAACCTTCTGTCAACGGAGTTATTGTTGCAGTAGGAACATGTCTTCGACGAAAGGAAATCTCAGTCTTTTTAAGATTAAAATGCAAGGCAGGGGGATTCACTATCGTAAACAGACGATCCCAAGTCAGGCTGTAGAAGGACAAATATTTCTAGAACCCTGCCGGATCCAAAACATGGCATTCTTACATTGGGGAGGAATAAATAACACAACGAGACCATGTGAGCTTGTCAGAACAACTAGTTCATACAGTCTCAAAGATGTGATGATGTTCTCCTTTGGTTAAGCAAGCAATAGGATCAGGAGTTAGCTTGTACTGGTTACACTTTGATTTATAAGATTGCTGGCATGTAATTGTGTCCGGTTTTTGACAAGCAGTATGAGCTGATAAGGAGATACACTAGGAAAAAGCAAGAGGCATAAGTTTCTGAAGGATTCGGTGAGCATTAGATGATGATCTGTTTTGATGAGGATAATCATTCTGCTGCATTAAGGAAAAGAGGGGTATAAGGAGGTAGATGAGTTGGCTAGAGATACAAGTATCCCACCCCATAAAAGTGTAAATTGAACAGGTTTGTTATCGTTTTTTATTTTATTACAGTACAGGGTAGGTAGGTGGCAGCAACAACTTTTCTTCATCCCTGGCAGAAATATAATTTACGAATTTGATCTATTGCTTTGGAGAAATACACATCAGAGTATCTTTTCAGCACATTGAGGTTTCAAAGACTCTTTGGTGATACTGATTTCCTCCATGTGACTTCAGAATGAAGACAAGGGAATAGATGAGGTTGCAGCAATCAAATGACTATGATGCTGTAACGTAAATACACCGAGTTGTGTTAACTATTAGAGTAAGAGTTGTGTCAACTACTACAGTAAAGACTCCTGCTGTCATACGTTTATGGCGTCTTGCATAGTGGAATGTCAGTAGATCATTGTTGCAGTAGCCATTAAGTCTTTGCATATTGGACTACAGCAACACTGTCATGACTTCGATACTATAAGGTGAGCAGGCAGAGCTGGGTTTTCTGGCATGGTAATGACCCTTGTAGCCAGTCATATGGCAACCTCCACAGCTGAGAGTCAGTTTGACCAATGTTGTGCACCTCACCCTTGTTCCCGAAGAAGATCCATTTCTTATGCTTGGATTATTCATTACTTTCCATAATACTTTCTTATCTCTTGTAATAAAGTTGTACATACTTTTTATTATTAATGAATTTTGGCTTATAAAAAAAAAGAGTTGTTTAGAGCCGAGATGAAAGAAGGCTCTTATATGTCTGGCCATGATGTGATAATGCTAGGCCTCATCAAAAGGGTGAAGGACCTTGGTACAAACTTAGAAGAAGGCCTTTATATAAATTTGATTTCGCAATCTCTTTCGCCGAGTTATAAGCAATTCATTGTCAACTTTAAAATGAATAAGATTCAAGTGCCTTTGGGCGAGTTGGTGAATATGCTCAAACTCACTGAGACTGAGTTGCGAAAGTATTCTGAAAATGCGAAAAGTTGTCCAAACCCAAGCTTAAAAAGCAAAAGGGCAAGAAGCGCGCAATGAAAGCAAGTGATAGTGTCAAAAAGGACAAGAAACCTGAAAAAGACACTTGCTTCCATTGTGGCAAACCAGGCTATTAGAGACGCAACTGCAAAGATTATCTTTCATCTTTGAAGAAGCTTAAGGAAACATCTTCATGAGGTATCTACATGATTGATGTACTTTCTACATTAACTTATAATGTTTGGGTATTTGATACCGGATCCCGTGTTCAAATTTGTAATAATTCGAAGGGGTTGAAACAAAGTAGAACACTGGCAAAAGGAGAAGTAGATCTTTGAGTCGGAATTGGAGCAAGTGCTATATTTCCGACCATCGAAACCAACTGTCTCAATTTGCCCTATGGGTTTGTACTAGAACTTTATAATTGTTATTATGGAGGATTCTCTATTTCACAACAAAACAATATCTTGTATCCATTTCTTGTTTAGACAATGAAGGATATTCTATTTTGCAACAAAACAATATTTGTACTATTTTGAAAAATGGAGTTAGGTATTGTAAGGCCCCAAGTATTAATGGTCATTATGTTCGGAACATACATGAACCAATACTTAATGTAGATACGGGATGAATGAAGTAAGTTCTTCATACATATGACACTGTAGATTTAGTCATGTAAGCAAAAACCACATTTCCGAAATGTGCCAAAATGGTCTTTTGGGCACATTTCATTATGAATCATTTGAGAATTGTGAGTCATGCCTGCAAGGAAAAATAACTAAAACTCCTTTTAAGAAGGAGAAAGGCCTACGGAGTTGCTTGTACTAGTACATACTGATGTATGTGGTCCAATATCGACTAATGCTTGAGGTGATTTTTCATATTTTATAACATTCATGGATGACCATTCGAGATATGGTTATGCGTACTTATTGAAGTACAAGTCCGAAGCCTTTGAAAATGTCAAAAAATTCAAGAATGTTGTTGAGAAATAATGGGGAAAGAGTATAAAAATACTCCGATCAGATCGGGATGGTGAATACTTGGGTACTGAATTTCAAGATTATCTTAAAGATCTGGGAATAATCCCACAAAGGACTCCTCCGTACAATCCACAATTAAATGGTATGTCGGAGAGACAGAATCATACCTTAGATATGGTACATTTCAAGATTATCTTAGATATGGTACATTTCATGATGAGTCGTGCAAGTCTCCCAAAATCATTTTGGGGTTATTCCTTAGATACTGTGTCACATGTACTTAACCGTGTTCCATCAAAATCTGTTGATACCACTCCATACAAGATATGGATGGGTAAGAAACTAAACGTCAAGTATTTGAGGATTTGGGGACTTTGCTTCAAGCTTATGTGAAGCGGGCTGAATCGGACAAGCTCGAAGCAAAGTCCGACAAGTGCTTGTTTGTAGGTTATTCAAAAGATTGTTTTGGACACTACTTCGACAATCCCGTTGAGCAAAAGGTGTTGGTCTCAAAATATGCCATTATTCTAAAAAAGAGTTTATATTAGAAGAGGCAAGTGGGAATAAAGTGGAACTTGAAAAAATTAAAAATCCACAACCAAGCACCGACCAACCGATGGAACAAGAGCAATTGTTTCACAAAGATGAAATAATCAAAGAAGCTCAAACACAAGGACCTTGTATGCCAGGTAAAGAACATCGAGCACCTGTTTGTTATGGGTTTAACCTAACAAAACGATGTATTCTTCATAGATGATGATGAACCTACCGACTACGAAGAAGTCTTTTCTAGTGTAGACAAAGACAAATGGCTAGACGCCATGAACTCTTAAATGGATTCCATGTATGTCAACAAGGTTTGGACCTTGGTCGGTCCACCTGAAGGGATTGTCCCTACAAGGTGTAAATGAGTTTTCAAAAAGAAAACAAACATGGATGGTAATGTGATTACCTACAAGGCTATACTGATAGCGAAATTATATCGTCAAAAGTAATGAATTGATAATTGTGATTCTTAAATCCATTAGGATATTGCTTGCTATTGCAACATGCTATGATTATGAAATATGGAAAATGAATGTCAAAACGACATTCCTTAATGGGAATTTATTAGAAGATGTGTATATGATACAACCTCAAGGTTTTGAATCCGATGATATCAATAAGTGTGCAAGCTCCATATATCCATTTATGGACTCAAAAAAGCATCGCGGAGTTGGAATATTAGGTTTGATGAAGCATTCAAAGAGTTTGATTTCATCAAAAATTTCGATGAACATTGGGTATATAAGAAGGTTGACAAAGATGCAACTGTTTTCCTTGTGCTATATGTAGATGACATATTTCTCATAGGAAACGACATTCCAATGCTTCAAAATGTGAAGCTTTGGTTATCCAAGCAATTTTTCATGAAAGACTTAGGGGAAGCAACCTATATTCTTGGATTTAGGATCTTTAGATATTGATCCAGGCGGTTGCTCGGTCTATCTCAAGCAAACTACATGGAAAAAGTGCTAAAGAAACTCTTAAAGAAGTTTCTTTAAGAGTTGTACTCTTTTTTTTTCTTCTCTTCTTCTTATACGTTGTGTAAATTAGCAAGATTCATGAAAAATAAATTCCGGATTTTTGTTTTGTTATGTATGTTTGCACACACAATTATTTATGCTTCTACGTGCATTAGCTTCATGACACGTTGTATACATTACGGAATTCCTACAAGTGGTATCAAAGCCATCTTGCTAATTCTTGCATTTTTGCAAGATTTAGTACACAACTTATGTTAGATGACAAAGGATGTATGAATGAGTTCATGTGCATGCACGTGTTCCTTGAAAGATTTGCTTCACAAAATCTTAAATTTGGTGTTTGACCGAAACATAAACTTTTATGGATAAAATCGTTGTAGTGGCTATTTGCATGGTTTGTTTCCTCAATGATGTTGTAAAAGCATAAGTAATTGCTCATATACAACTAGAGGTTAAGCCTTCAAAAGGCCCTCAAAAACCGTGGCAATGTTTTGGACTTTTTGTCCAAAACTTGTAGCCAAATTGAGCAAGAATTTATTCCTGCATGCTACTTCAAGTTCAAGAATGTGTTGCATGTAGTGATTCTTTGTAGTATTTTAACTTTACATGCTTTATTTATTTTTTAATTAAATATGATGCATGGTGGTTGATCATGGACTAAAGCCCAAAAGGATTGTGCTTATTGTAGTAATTGTTATTACTTTAATTCTTGGTTGAATGAATGTAATAGTTACATAGTTATTCAAAATATGTCTTGCATGCCATATCTCAAAGAATGTTATTTTTCATTAGTCTAGTGGGAGGAAAATATGAGAGTTAGGTTAAAAATTATGTAATTCAAGAGAAGGAGGCCACCAAGATGCAAACTATGGAGTTGTACGTGCAAAGGTGTTGCATGACTTCAAACCGTTAAAGAAAACCCTTAGGCTAAACTCCCTGATCTCTTAATAGACAAGAGATTAGTAGAGTCAATGATCAATTCATGTTTATATGTGTTTATTTAGCATGCTTTATGATTTATTATTATTATGTGATAATAATAGGATCATATGCATACTAGAAAAATTTGAACAAGATGAGACGTAAACATGTCAAACCTCTCAAACAATAATCAAAGTCCCCCCTTTTTCAAACATGTTTGAAAAGGCGATGCCTTCCATTATTATGGTAAAATGCTATCCTGATAGTTGGATCACTTGTTGAGTCTCCTTCAAAGTGACCATCTATCTCGTCGGGAGTTTTATCATGAAAGTTATTACTTTTTGAATAATGGTGCTTGATTGGACTAAAACTCTTGGCTTGATAGTTTTTTTTGTTAGGCCAAAAATTCAATAATAGGATATAAGAGTATGTACAAAAATGAAACGAAGAAAAAACAAAGAAAAAGAAGAAAAAACAAGATACATGTGGCATTGGAAAATAAGATACATTTGCATGATCCAGCCACAAATTTGAATGAGTGAGGATAAGGTGGTTATGCAACAGTGATCAACTAACTCTCAGCTACGCAGGTTGCCATATAAATGACTACAGGGGTCCCTACCCTGTTAAAATTCTCAGCTTTGCCTGTTTACCTTATAACGTCAAGGTCGTGAGATTGCCAACTAGCTCTGCAAGCAAAGACTTGCAGACTAAATAGAGCATTGATCTATTGACTTAAGACTTTGCAAGACACCATACAAGTATAGCTACACGAGTCTTTACTGTGGTAGTTAGGGAAGCTCAACCTGTGCACCTTATAGCATCTTAGCCGTTTGTTTTGTTTCCACTACCCTTGCCCACTTCCAACATATATACCCTTCGGATCCTGCATGATTTGCTCAGTCTTATGTTGCCTTTTCTAACACATCACGTGCCTAGTGCAACTGTGTTCTCCGCCGATCTGCCAATAATGGCACCGCTGCCTCCATCAAGACCTAGTGTATCAGAGGCAAAGTCTTGGTAAGGCTTAAGAGTTAACTATCAAAGCAAAAGCAAGGAGTTACAATGTGTTGCAATTGTTGAGTAACAACTACCCTTGGTAACCATAGTTAACTTGTTGAGTTTCCCTCAATGTTTGATTATGGTTCAATTGGGATCCTTGGCCCACTAGAAGATTAATTAATCTTCTGAATCAATATAACGGGGTATTGATTTGAAATAAAATAGAAGGAACAAAGGGGATATGTTTTTAAAAATCTACTATAATAATTTTGAATATATACCTAAAAAAGCAAAGTCTTATCTTTACCTTTATATGTTTTGTAGATGTTCTCCATGCAATTGAATATTCGTTTTATCCTCAAATTCACAGCTAATTGATCCTAATTACTTGGATTGGCATTGGAATTTGAAATTATTCTCAAAACTGAAAAACTTGTGCATGTCCTCGAGACACCAAAACCCAACCCTCCGGAAGAGGGTGCATCTCGAGTTATTCAAACTACTTATGAGAAGCAGATCGAGGCTTATGAAATTGCCCAATGTCTTATGCTAGCATCCATATTTCTAGAGCTTTAGAAGCAATGTGAGAACTTTGATCCTAAAAGAATTGTTTGAGACTCAGAATGAGATTGAAAGTTCAATCTAACGAAACAGTTGTTTAGAGACTATATGAAAGAAGGCTCTTCTATGTCTGACCATGACATGACAATATTAGGCCTCATAAAAAGGGTGGAGGACCTTGGACCCAAAAAGAAGAAGGTTTTTATGTAAAATTGATTTTACAATCTCTTCCGCCGAGTTATAAGTAATTCATCGTCAACTTTAAAATGAATAAGATTTAAGTGCCTTTGGGTAAGTTGGTGAATATGCTCAAACTCAATGAGATTGAGTTACAAAAGGTTAGGGTTGCTTTCTTGCTCGCATCTTCTGGAAAATGCAAAAAGTTATCTAAACCCAAACTCAAAAAACAAAAGGGCAAGAAACGTGTAGTAAAAGGGGTCAAAAAGGACAAGAAACCTAAAAAAGGTACTTGCTTCCCTTTCCAGGTTTCTTACCCTTATTCACCCCACCACTCGCTTTCATTGTGCTCTTCTTGCCGCTTGGCTTTTCAAGCCTAGCTTTAAACACACGTTTCCCTTTAGAATATAATGCTAGCAAGATGGTACCCTTTTTGTTTTTCAGTTCAAATCACCAACTTTGTCAATGAAAATAGAATCTTATTCATGTTGTAGTCAATGAAAATAGAATATAATGCTAGCAAAGGTCATTTTCCATGTTTTCACTCATGTCTTTCATCCTTTTGATGAGACCCAACATCTTAATGCCATGGGCGGCCATGGAAGATCCTTACTTCATATAAGATTTGAACAAGTCTTTGTTCAAGTTGTACCTCTTAGTTCAAGATTGAGCCTCAAACAACTACTTGAGGTACACCATCATAGTGTAGGCATCCAAGTTCTCACATTGCATCTGAAGTTCTAGAGTCATGGATGCCAACATTCTATGGTTACCTAGGATAGTTAACCCTATTCAAGAGCCAGAATATAAGATTATTGAATCTTCTAAATCAATATAGAATAGGGTTATTGACTATTTTATCACTAATCAATAACCCTATTCTATATTGATTTAGAAGATTCAATAATCTTCTAGTGGGTGAAGGATTCCAACTAAACCATAGTCAAACCTTGTGTTTGCTCAACAAGGCAACTATGGTTACCAAGGGTAGTTAACCCTTTAACAATTGCAACACTTATCAACTCCTTACTTTTGCTTGGGTAGTTAGCTAGTGACATTACCAAGACTTAGACTCTAAATCCTCAAGGCCTTGAGTTTTAGTTAAGTCAAGCACCATTATTCAGAAAGTTCATAACTTTTTTGATAAACTTGCAACAAAATAGATGACCACGTTAAGTTAGCTCAACAAGTGAACCACTGATTAACCGAACCATTTTATAATAATAATAAAAGGCATTACCCTTTTTTCAAAAGCGTTTGAAAAGTTGAGACTTAATTATTATTTGAGGATTTTTGATATGTTTGCTCTCATCCTTTCTAGCATGCATATCCTATTATTATTATTATTATTATTATTATTATTATTATTATAACATAATAATAATACATAAAGCATGCTAAATAACAAACATATACATGGATGATCATGGACTGTACTAATCCATCTGCCATGGAAGGACTAGGTTGGTTTGTCCTAAGGGTGGTTTTAAACTCTTTGAAGACATGCAACTCTTTGCATCTCTACCACAAATGTAGAAACTTCCGTGGCCTTCGTGGCTCCCTAGGGTGGTCATCAACTCCTTGATGTCACGTAACTCCTTGCATATCCAACTAATCGGGTCATTCTTGATGTCTCCTCTATCCATGAGTTACATAATTTTTATCATACCTTTCACATTTTCCTCCCACTAAACTAATGTACATTTTATTCATTTTGTGAAACCTCAAGTCACATGTTGGGGGAGTGAGATGGGAAAAGAATTATATCAAGAATAATAGAGAGACATGGCATGCAAGCCATATTTTGAACATGAATGTATTCCAAACACACTTCCAAGAATTAATTAATAACAATTATTACAAACCACAATCTTATTGGGTTATAGTCCATGATCAACCACCATGCATTAAAACTAATTCATAATTAATTGAAAGCATATAATGTTAGAGTACTACAAAGAATCATCGCATGCAGCACATTCTTGCACTTGTAATAGTGAGTTGGAGCAACGCTTGCTCATACTTGGCCTCGGATTGGACAATTTTCGTCCAAGCCATGCCACCATTTTTAGGGCATTCACAAGGCTTACCCTCTAGGTGTTTTTGAGCAATAACGTATGCTTCTACAACATCATTTAGGACCAAAATTGTGCACCTTTTACTACTAAAACTTTTGATCTCAAAATCTATACATTTTGTTCAAAACAAAAGTTGAGATTTCAAGATCAATATTAAGAAACAAGCATGCAATATGAACACAATCATAATTATGTCTTCTAACACAAAAGCTATGTAATAGATCTTGCACGTAATGCAAGAATTAGCATGATGGCTCTCATACCGTTTGTAGAAACTCATGGCTACACTACGTGTCATGAAGTATCAAAGTGGAGTGAAGTTTTAAAAGACTGTGTGTACAATAAAACTTTAAGTAGTTCCAAACCTAGGATCCTGTTAGCTAAATTGGCTACTTCCAAGTTAAAAGACAATTGCAAAAAACAATACACACACGATAAAAGACAATTGCAAAAACAAAACGAAAACATAGATTTACGTGGTTCACCTAAATTGGCTACTTCCACGTTAGCTAGGGTTCTTTATTTCAATACAATGTTTTCAAATACAGAGTACAATAGCAATACGGGTATTTATATGCAAAATACATAACTTTCCCTTCACTAATGGACACGTTCTCCACTAATAGACTGCAGGATCTGGGTCGGGGAAGGGGCGACCGACCCCTACATACATCAACGATCTTCCACTTGGAGACTGATCAGTCAACCCTCGAACTCTGATCTTCATGACAAATGAACTCTTTACAATTCCCCAGCCGCATCATCTTCCATATCACTATAGGAGACCAATTGAGGCCTTGCATAGCCATTGTTTTCTAGCATCAAACCCTTTAGTCAACATGTCTGCTGGATTCTTTGCACCATCAATCTTTTTCAAACACATCTGACCTTCTTCCACTAGACTGCGAGTGAAGTGATATATTCTCCAAGTGTGTATTTCGGAAATGGAACACACTTTTGAAGCTTGGACATCTAATTGACTGTTGTCCCATATATAGTGTAGATGTATCAAGATGTACTCTTACTCATGTCCACATCTCCATCCAAATCAGCATAAAAAAAAACCATTGATACCTTGGCATTTCCATAGCGAAGTGAAGTGTTGCTTGTTCCTCTCAAATATCTTAGAAGCCACTTGACAGCTTTCCAATATTATTTCCCTGGATCTGACATATATCGGCTTACAGCTCCCAGTGCATGTCCTATATCGGTTTTGGTGCATACCATAACATACATAAAGCTTCCAACTATAGAAGCATACAACACTTTTGTTATTTCCTCATGCTCCTAAGCTGAATTGGATGATTACTCCTTTGACAACTTGAGATGATTAGCAAGAGGAGTAATATTGACTTAGCCTTATCAACACTGAACTTGGAAAACACCTTCTCAATGTACTGATCCTTGGATAGATATAAAGTTCCAGCAGATCGGTCTCTAGAAATTTGCATTTCCGAAATCTGCTTTGTTGGACCCAAGTCCTTCATCTCAAGTTTTGTTGACAGTTTTCTTTTCATATTGCTGATCTCATCCATGCTATAACCTGCAATCAACATATAATCCACGTACAAGAGTAAAATCACAAACTTCTTGATATAGCAGCCCAAATCGTTCTCACTTCTATGAAAACCACTATTGCACATAAAGGAATCAAACTTCTTGTACCACTGCCTTGGAGCCTTCTTCAACCTGTACAACTCTTCTTGAGCTTGCACACCATGTGTTATTTACTAGGATCTTCATATCTTTTGGTTATTTCATATATATCTCTTTATCCAGATCCCCATGTAGAAACATTGTTCTTACATTCATCTGCTCAAGGTGCAAATTCTCTGCTGCAACAATACTCAGCAAAATTCTGATTGTGGTTAGTTTCACAATATGGGAAATATTTCGGTATAATCCAAACCTTTCCTATGTGAAATCTTATGACCACCAATCGAGTTTTTTTTATCTCACTGTACTTTCAATTTCATTCTTAATCCGATATATCCACTTATTTAGCAAAGCTTTCTTTATTGCAAGTAACTTTGATAACTCCCTAGTTTTGTTTTTCTCAAGTAAGAGAAGCTCATCATCCATAGCTTGCTCCCACTTAATCGAATCCTTCACCTACACTGCCATATCAAAAGATTCTGATTCTCCACCATCAGTCAGCAACAAATAATACATAGATGGCAAATATCTCTTCAGTGTCTTAGACCTCGATCATTCTCCTCGAGACTGCTTTGTCGTGATTGGCTCATGTTCTTATTTTGCATCAAGATTTTCTGGATATCCCTGCGGTAGGGCTACAACATCACTAGGTGAAACTTCCTGCAACTCGACCTCAGCTTCCACTTTTTATGCATTCTTCGACTTTGCCCCAGATCTCTCCTTACACAGGATGCTCTCATCAAATGTCACATCACAGTGTCTTAAGATTCTTTTCTTCTTATCATCGCACAATCTGTATCCAAACTTATCAGAACTATATCCAATGAAAGAGCACTTCAAGGCGTTTATATCAAGCATGTCTCTTCTTTTTTTGATAAGCTAAGATCTATTAATAATAATAAAGTTTGTAAAATGAAAGGAAAGAAAACAAATTTACACTTTACAAAAGCCTGAAGCTAAATAATCTAGTAAGCATCCACAAGTTAAATCTGTGAGAGCGATCTTGATATCTGTGTCCACATCCATATAAGCCTCAGTGTAGCTTAGGGTGATCAGGTGTATGGCTCCCCTAACTTCATAAAAGATAACGTAGCAACTCGGCATTTAGTTCATCACCATTATTCGCTTTTCAGCAAAGCAAAACGTCATGACTATCAACTTATCAGTTCCACTTTTTATGAGGATATTGGTAGATAGCTCGGTTTTGATTGTAGAGCTACCCTTGTAATGGATGAGGTAGATAGATAAATGGAGAGTATAAAGATCACAATCAAAGATTAACTTGTGCCTTGATAGTAGTGCTAGTCAGCTTGAAAGTATTCCATAATTTGAAATGGTGATTAGTTTGCAAGCATTCCATATGCTGGATTTTCTCTTACTATCTCATTCGTGGCAGTTAAGTTTGTTGTCAGCTTCAATATTTTCCAAGTAGGTCTCATGGAGAGCCCGTTGTAGTCCCATGTCTGTACTGTGCGCCTTAGTTTCAGTTTCATTTTGTTTCCATGATGGAAGGAGCCAAAATCTGCATAAGTGCAGATAGCAGAGTGGCAAAGTCTGCTTAAGTATTACTTCTGTGAAATGTTGATTTGCTGTGTGAGATGGCCACCCCTGCCAATAGCGTCTTCTCTGCCTTCATCCTGTACCTCAAAAGCAGTCACATGAAAATCAGTAGAACAAGCAAGGGTGCGTTTGGTAGCATGTCACTGGGAGGATTAAGTCGGATAACCCTGAGTAATCCGACTTAATCCCGCGTTTGGTAGACACACACTAAAAAGTGCCAGACCCGAAGGATAACTTTCTGACCCGGG
>JAOWBN010196571.1:0-15184 GCA_028565015.1 Pinguicula moranensis
TAACTCTTCATTTTTTGAAAAAATGTGCTTATAAGCCAATTATAAGCATAAGAAGGCTGCACAAAACACCCCCTAAGAATGGTCATTAGCTTCGACTTATCACACTGTTTTGGGAAATTAGTGACATAGTAACGAGCTCCTGAGTTTCTTTGATTTATCTGAGAAACTTCCGTCTTCACATGGTGCCCTAGACGTTGATGCACATGGATTGTATTCTGGTTAATGAGCGTATCAGCATATGAAATACCCTTCCGCCACGATTTAGGTTTCTGTTCCAGCGGTTGTTTCCCATATCTTATTGCCGCCCGTCGTTGGCTTTTTCGATGATAGCGAGGTATAGACCACTCCATAGGGTATAATTTTGAAGCCCATAAATTTTAAAGTTCAGTTTATAATATGCCAGAAAAAGGGGGATTTTTTTTTATAAGAAATTTTATTTTTATTCCAAATGAATTAAAGAATTTTGGATAATGGGCTTTGCAACTTTAATCATCCATGACAATTATGGATCCTCTCATCCACTCAGACAGCCCATAACCTGAATTCTTTTTCTTTGATTTAAGAATTTCCCACAACTGTAATCTAAATTCATCGAAGATCTTCTCTGGAGATTTTGCATCAGTTTTGAATATCACAAGATTTCTATACAGCAAAATTCTCCAATTCGCTACAAGCCATATCATCCTCCAGAATCGCCTTCTCTTTGCCCTTTGAATCATACCCATATGGATTAGGTAATTACTTTCTAGAACATGATGCAGGGCCATTGGATATCCAATCCATGCATATATCATTTGCCATAAGCGGTAAGTCCAAGTGCATAATAGTTGTCCTGCTAGTCTTGCTGCAGTGGCATGGAGAATATTTGTAACATATAGCTTGCTTTTGTGAAAGTTAACCTTTAGCCCTGAAGCTGCTTCCAGCCATCTCCGAATGTTATTTATAGCTAGTATATTCTCTTCAGTACTGTTGCTTAGCATGATAGTATCATCAGCATACTGAAAGGTTGTTAGTGTCTGATGTCCCATAGGGAATCCAGTGTATAATCTTCTCTCTTGTGCAGCCTTCACATCCATAATCCACAATCCACAACGTACCCAGTATATTCCCAACCAAGTTGGGGTCTAGGGGGTCAGATGTACGCAGCATTCACAAGTAGATTTAAACCTTCCGCCGCTATTAGAAACAAATACGGTGGTGACAGAGGGTCACCATGTCTGAGTCCTTTTCCTGGGAAGAATTGGTCTATTGGGGACCTGTTGATCAATACTGAGATAGATGCAGTTGTAATGCATGCTCTTATCCATCTGATATATTTTTGATGGAATGCCATCAACTCCGTCATAGAAAGTACATAATCCCACTGAATAAAATCAATCGTTTTTTGAAAATTCACTTTAAACAATGCCCATCTTGCTCTAGTTTTCTTTGCTAGATCAATTGCCTCGTTTGCACATAGGACACTATCTCCTATGAATCTGTACTTGATGAATCGAGACTGATATAATTGATGGTATTACCTTGCTCAACCAGGTAGAGAGAAGCTTAGCAAGTATCTTGTACATAGTGTTGATCAGAGAAATTGGTCTATATTCATCTGATTGTGTACCATTTATTCCTTTAGCTTGTAGTGCTATGAAGGTTGCATTCATTCCTACTGCTAATTTCTCTGAGTGATAAAAATCCTGCAAGCACATCACTATGTTTGCCTTTAGAATATGCCAGAACTTCTTAATAAACTTTTGATTAAAACCATCAGGTCCTGGACTTGTTGATCCATTATAACTCATCACTGCCTGTGTAATCTTCTCTTCTGAAAATCCATAAGTCAAGTTGGCATTATTTGTATCTGAAACAGTTTGTGTTACAGGCAGATTTAGGATCACAGAGGGATAATCTCTGTTTTCCTTGAATAAGCTTCCGAAGTATTGCTTGACTCCACTAACATCATCAGTCCACGTTTCATCAATAAAAGTACCTTGTATTCATGACTTTCTTCGATTTCTATTCACACAAGTATCAAAATACTTTGTATTTGCATCACTGAATTGTAACCATTTTCTTCTAGCCTGCTGGTGTCATAGTTGCATGCTTTTTGAGAGCTGTCTGTAAGAGTTGCCATTTTTCTTTCCTTTCAGTAGCTTCATAATCATTCAAATGTCTTGTATTGAGCAATTCATCCAGGATGGCAATATCTGCCTTGAGTAATTTGATATGAGTGTGGATGTTTCCAAAGATTTCAATATTCCACTTTTTCAATACTTGCTTCAGTATTTTCAGCTTCTCTTTCAGAATGTAGCCACTGCTTCCCATCATAGTTGTGTTATTCCAGACTTGTTCTACTAGTTGTGTATAACTAGGCTCCTCTAGCCATATATCGAATACCTTGAAAGGTATAGGCCCCCAATCCTTTAGCATTTCCGAAAACAAAAGTGGACTGGTATCAGATATTGTTTTAGGTAGTGCCATTTGTTGCATTTTAGGCTATTTTTGCGATCATGCATCATTTATCAACACCCTACCCAACCTACTTCCAACTCTGCAATCTTGTGTAAACCAAGTGTATTTACTTCCAATTAGTGATAAATCTAGTAACTGCAAGTCTGAGATAAAGGATGTAAGAGCAAGCATTTCTGCCCACAACTGTTTGGATTTCATCCAACAATTGTCTGGATTTGAGCCAAGTTTCTCACTTTGACTTAGTACCGAGCACACAGTAATATTCAGGCATATTAGAACCTAATTTGGTTTGGATTTCATCCCACAATTGTCTCCTTCTATCAAATGGGCAAGGTGAATATATTGAGATGATACTTGCCACTTGGGTGTCCTTTAACCATTCCCCTTCAATGCCAAGTGCACCATGAATTTCCCGGCATCTGAGTAACTTAAAGCTTTCTTTTACAGATGTAGATTATCCCTCCTGAATTCCCTAGTGATACTTGATATACCATTTCATATGGATTTGAGCCCCATAGCAGATGCATGAGATAAGAAGGGATCTCTTCCATCTTTGTTTCCTTAATACTTATCATATCAATATCAAATTGTGTTATTTTGTCTCGAATATCTATCTGTTTATGGCGCATGCCTAGTCCTCGTATGTTGTATGACAGTATCTTCATAAAGGAACACTTGTATCTCCATTTAGGTTAGTCATATCCTCATCCTCTAGTGGCGTGACTTCATTTTGCTTAGCATATATTTCTTTATCTCTTGACTCCATCTTTGAAAATTTCTCCAAGAGTTGTGCCTCTTTGCCCTGAACTGTGATCTCTAGTTACTATCCAAAACTTAGTATTTCATATGCAGATCCATCAATATGCACCATTTTTTGTGGTTTGTGAGGTGAAGATTTATGTATGTTTTGATCTTCAGATAATCTGTCTAGGACTTGTCTTTCAATCTGCTCTCTTATTCATTGGTATGTCAAGATATCAGTCGTTTCATTCATCCGTTGAGCTTGTGATGTAAATTCTAAGGTGATTTGCTCATCTGGTTGTGTCAATATCCCATGTCTAGTTTGAATACGAGTTGGAGAAGCTTCCTTTAATCTGAGTGTAGTTATTACTTCTTGTTCTTTAGTAGTGCCCGACGTCCCACCTATATATTAGCGTAATAGGGTACTGGCCCATTTCCTTTTCGCATGGATATTGCATGTGTGGATTTGTTAATTGACTACCCAGAGAGAGGTTGTTGCTTGAGTCCACAAGAGGAGGAAACTCACTATCATACGTCTGATTCTTCGATTTTTGTGATGTATTCATGTCGTTGCCCAGTGCCGACATTTGAGTTTTCTTTCGCCATCCCATCACTGGTTGTTTGGTAACAACTTTTTCGATAGTAGGTCCAACTTTCGGCGTCGTGTTTGCCCAATCCGGCCAATCCATGTACATAGGGTTTGCAATGACCGCCTTATCTTTGTCGATCTTTGGAGCTTGAGATATTCCGACCGACGGCGTTTCATCTTCTTCAGCAATATAGATCTAGTACTTTTCAAGGCCTACTTGAATCTCTGTTTGGCAATAGATGTGACTAGTAATCTGAGTTCTCAATAGCACACAGCCTGATCTAAATTTTTTGCTTTCAGCTGGTATTGCTCCAATTTGGAGGGAAGTCCCTATTTTTCGAGTAATCCATCTGTAAAATCTGTCCCCTTGGCACATAATCGGCATTCCCTCCACCCGTACCCAGCACATCTTTCTTCATTTATCGGCTTATCTCAATATCTCCATGCACGAACACGTTTAATGTCTTCGGCTATTGTAGGATTATACTCACTTAGGAATTTATGCTGACTTTCTTCATCCTTCATCAAGATTAAGAATGTATTCCAGGTGGGCATAGGAGTAGTACTAAAGTTACAGTATCCTTCTGCTACAAGAGTATTTTCTTATTGCCGTATAGTTTTCCCTTCATGCAGCTCTAGTATTGTAGCACAGTTCAGCCATTTCAACTCATCTGTAGTTGGCCTGAAGCATTCAGTTTTGACTCCATTTGTCTCATAGTCTTTGAAGAAACTATGTTTGTTCTGCTGCTGCTTACTTTTCAATATAGTTTTCTTCTGATTATGTATTTTAGCTATAGCTAGCCTTGAGTATCGTGGATAGTTCACTTTCAGCAAGCCTGTGCCCAATTTTACCCCCTGAAGAGGGTTGTAAAGTCATGATTTTCTGCTTTGAATGTGGCGAATCCAAATCTTTGTCATTCCTTATTCAGATTTGATGGGATATACACATCCGTAAATGAACCATAGTCCCTGAAAATTCTGTGCATATCTGTTGCATTGTAGTTGTTAGGGAAATTAGAGAAGTAGAGGACTCCTGTATTTTCCCTCAATTTTTGGACTCTTTGAACTCTGAGTTCCTCTTGCTACATTTGCCACTTTTCATATGCCCGAGTTCTTCCTTGTTTCAGGCGATGAAGCTTTTGTATTTCCTCCGCACAACGCATTATGAATATTCGTGATTCTTGCACTCTGAACAATTACAGAGATCTAGCTTCTGAAGTTGTTCCTCCGACCAAGAGAATACACCACCATAGATGGCTCTACCGCCGAGCGCACTCACACGGTATGAAAAGGAGCTCCGGTGGATGTCCGACGAAGATATTCCATCGGTATCTGACGTAGAGATACTAAGCTCTTTTCTTCAGTAAAAAAACAAATTGAGTCTAGTCTGACCAACTTGTGAGTTCTCACTAGAGGTGGGCGGTCCGGTTGAATCGGACCGGACTATTCGAAACTGTCGATTCGCTGTCTAAGAAAATCTTGGATCATAATCGGACAGCCGTGGATCGGTCCCCAATTAACTATCGGTCTAGTCCGGTTCCTGATTCTCGATTCTCAATTTCAGTTTACTGATTCCAGTACGGTTCCGGTATGGTTCGTATCCCGATTCATAAACCAGCAACTTGTTTCTAATTTTTTTTTTTAGTTAATTTTTTTGGCCATTTAAATTCAAAAATCATATAAATTTTTTTGGTGCGTATAAAAGTGTATATAAACTATATAAACTATCTATATAATTTATAAAGTTTATAATTAATGAACTATATATAACCCTAAATCCTAAACCTTATAACTATATATATAAATTAGATTGTTAGTTCATAATTTATAAACTTATGAAAAATTGATGGGGGGAATGTGCTAGAATTTAATTATAAATGAATTAACATTTATAATTACATTGACTATATTTCATTTATGTATACATTCATAAATGAATTAAAACCCATGTAGCTCTCTTACTTTAATGAATTTTTGGATCAATCCAAATCAGTTGGACTTGTGGTGCTTCCCGTATCGATTTTTCATGTGTCGTATGAGTCTTATTCTTCTTCATTTTGTTGATATTCTTGGGCTGTATTTTTCACTGTTATCCAATCATTCAAGCACGTTTGATATTCCAAGTTGATCGAATACAATGATGCACAACGGTCGTCTAGAATGGACCTTCATTTACTAAAGGCTTGCTTTACGACAACTGTTGAAATCAGACCTGATGAAACTTCTCTTGCCATAGTCGATAACACCGAAAAATCTCATATTTTGCTCAATCACCAACTAGTAATATCGAAATTCTAATCGAATGATTTATCATCTTCACCAGCAATCTCAAAAGTAATGGTTAGATAAGAATTAAATTCCATGAGATGAGGACCTGAGCCGTTTGGATATTTGTTTGATTAAATTTCCATTCTACCTAGTGTTGGTTCACTAGAACCACTACTACTACTGCAACAAGTTTGAACACTAATACCTAAACGTATTTGATATTCTATATATAATTCATTTAGCAAACTAGTTATTTTTCTAATTATGGTGTTATATTTGACAATTGGTTCATTATTCTCATTGATAAATCTACTACAATAATCTTTTTAATGATGTTCTTAAACCTTCTAATTTAATTCTGGGATCTAAAACGATGACAACAAGGATAAATTGTGGTATATTTAGAATATACTTACATATTTTTCACTAATAACATCTACACAATTTTTTTAATTAGCTTCTTCTTGAAAAGCTATAATAATGGTGCCTACATTAACACAAATGGGAACAATAATGTGTAAAGCGAGTTTATATGTGTGTGATAATAATTTTGTATAATTATTAAAATAGTTTAATAATTCTAAAAGTTTTTCACACTCATTCAAATTGGTTTATGTTACAAGGAAGTAGAATTTCAACGGGTTGACATATTTGAAGAAACAATTTTTTTGGGCATAACATTGCTATCTTTACAAAATTTAAATCAATCTTTCATTACTCTAGGTTAAGTAGTCAAAAATTTGATAGTCTTTTAATGGGATGTACGCTTAAATCAATACATTTAGTGCATTTTGTACACATAAATTAATAATATGACAAATACATCTAATATGAAAAAAACAACCACCAAAAGAGAATCGCATAATGGTTTTAAATCAACTATACAAGCATTATAAAAAAAAACGTTATATAACTATGTTGTAGATTATATTCTTCTAATACTAGACTAATCATGATGCATATACACTGTGTTTCTACTCTTGGTTATGTGCTTTCTCTTATTTAGACTTGTTGATTTCCATGTTCTATGAGGCAGTAATTTCATTGTTTTCATAGAAGTTCATTTGACTGTATTAGTGTTCTGTATTCAGGAACCAAGACTTGGTTCCATCACTTCCTTATATTTACTTTGTTGCATAATGCGCGTGCCGCGTAGTCAAAACCAAAGATTTGGCCAACACTGTCGCTGCTAGCCTTCTATCCTGTCCACAGATGTTAACCCAGAATTCCCTTCGCTAAACCAAATGGCATGATGTTTGGTCATCTTTATTCAGATGCAACAAGCCAAAACAAAGAGGAAAACAGTTGCGGTTTGGAAACTGACATTAGGAACGTGCAAGTTACTAGTCCAATGTCTAGTTCTCGAAACCTTCCCAAAGATGGGATCATGCTTCATGACTCTGCGGGTGCATTTTCATCATGGTAATATATACTACTTATCATATTTGATTTCGTATTTTCCTTAAAGAATCGTTATCTAGAGGCTCTAGTTACTCCTCTATCTTTTATCTCTTGTTGAATTTTTTTTAAACGACCAATGATTCTCTAAGAATGTTCAATGCATACTTAAAATATACAATGAAAGCCTCATATCAACTGTGGTTTCCTAAGAATGTTCATTTTACATACTTAATAATGAGAGGTCATGCATTTTTTTTGGTGAAACTTTCACAGGGATGCTCTGCTTTCATATATTGCCAGTGGAAATGACGTTCAAGTTTCAGGTTCTCTAGGTCTTCTGGCTACCCTATTGCAGACTAAAGGTTACAAATCACCACATATTTCAGCCATTAGCTTATGCTTTATGCTGTGCGCTTAATAAGTTATGCATCTGGAGAGTTGGATGAATCAATGGTCGATGCTCTTGGCATATTACGACAATGTTGGATTAATTAATTAATGTGTTTAATTAATTAAACCTAAAGCCCACTTAACTAAAAGTCCGTCTAACTACCCCGTTAAATCTCTATATAAAGGCTACGTGCCTACAGAGATTTATACACACAACTCACAACTCTCATGCGTTGAGAAACCAGATATAATAAGTTTTCTTTCGGCTTGTTCCCAATCACCCTAGGGGAGGAGATTTGGTTCATGGAATACAAAGGGACTTTTATAGCCCTTCAACGTGATTAATTCAGTCCAGGAGATTACGATCCAGAGACGCTTCCACATCAATCAGGTATTGAATATTTGTTCTCATTAGATTCGTTCTATTGATTTTTAGATTCGTTCTATAGTCGACAATTTCTCTCTCCAACTCTCGAACTTTTGAATTCTCTCTCTTGTTTTTGACTTTCCGACGATAAGCCGCCGCTGGTTTTTTGATCGATTGGCGGCTGTTTTTCTTATTTCAATCGGTTAGATCGATCCATTTTTGCAAGATCTACATTCTAAATATATTTGGTGAAGTCTTAAAGCTTTCTTAGATTTAGAAATTTCTGTTTAAGTGTTATTTTGTTTGTTACTTTTTTAAGTAACGTTATTGGCACGTTTAGGAAGTTCTAAATTCTATTTTAGCAACTTTTTTACTAGATTCAGTTTGCATGTTATCTTGTATCTTGAGAACTGATTTTCCGAACTTGTATCTTGTAATATTTCACATTTGAGAATTAATATTGCTACGGGACCATCCGATTTCGGAACTCAACATGAATTAGCCGGATCTAAAAAGACGATGAACCACGAGCATTAAATTTTGTCTCGTTATATTTTTCTTTATAATCTTGTTAATCAAACGTTACTAACAAATTTTGTGAGATTTATAAGAGTAAATTCGACCAAATAATACCAACAACCTTTTTAGAAGATTGAAGTGCTTTGAAGGAATCTAGTCTGAAACAACTTATTAAACTTTTTTTTTCTTTCTAGATAGTTGATTTAAGCAAGTTTCAAAATACTAGATAAGTTCTACTTCCAGCAATTTTAGCAAACACTCTCCAGATTTTCAAACATATATTTTTAAATGTTTTCTCTTTAATGAATATTTTTTTAAAATCCCAAACCCTAACGGGTTGGCCTAATAGTAAATTATTTGGATTCTCAGGAGAGGTCTAGGTATTTCAAGAAACCCAAATAATTCGATGGGGCCACGATCGTCGGGTCCCCTAAATTCGGGGGATTATTGAGCTGTTATTGATAGTTTTATGTAGAGGGGTCGTTGTGCATAGATCCCACAGATTAGTAAGAAATTCTTCAGGATGCGAATACTATGGTATAAAAAAACATTTTGGTGATATATTACTTATAATAGAAAACTTTTTATTTGAATAGTTGTGAATCAATGATTGAAACTCCAATTTCATATGCCTTTCCCTTTCAAAATTCACGTCCATTGTGACACATAAAGTGTCCAAATAATGGAACTGACAACTGTAGAATGGTCACCATTTATATACCAAAATCATCCTTCCACGCCTACGAACTACATTGGATTTGCTGAGACCTTACAAATACACATTGCATCATATGGAGATTCAACACAAATCATTCCCATGTGCCGATCGTTGAAACTTCATAGGAAAAAGCATGCAGGATTCTTCTGGCGGATACGTTAACTAGGTAGACATAACTGATATAGCGCAAGAAACATAACTGATCATATTCATTCATTTATATTGGGCTCACCAACCCAAACTTATTACAATCATCCATTTATGTGGGTCCCATCGTTTCTTGAATTTCTTGTATTAAAAATTCTTGCGCTATATCATTTGGCACATGGGGGCGGCGGCCCCCTTTAAAAAAAATCAGTCTTAAGTTTGTAATTTTATCTTAACCAATATTTTTCTATATTTGTAAGTAGGGTTTCCAAATATTAAGAGTTATTTCCCTTCCTTTAGGTTTATGCACGTATATAATAATACACTACCATATCTGATTCTGTTACACATGTTAATTTTCTTCCAATATAATACAATTTTTCATCGTTGCTGTCATCTCCTCAGCGAAGAATCGGGCTTGTTTATCTCTTCGAGTTCCTCACACTCAGGCTTTGTTTTCCGGAGGCCAAGCCGCACGAATTGGGGTAATGTTTGAATTCACTTTGATTGCCAACAAATGAACAATTTTTTTATTTATTATTTTATGTCTTCACAAGTCCCCTCAACTTCAAATCCACAAGGCGGGCTGCTGCTAGTTCAAAAGATAGGACATACAACGATTTTT
Organism: Pinguicula moranensis; assembly: GCA_028565015.1. Lineage (NCBI taxonomy): Eukaryota > Viridiplantae > Streptophyta > Magnoliopsida > Lamiales > Lentibulariaceae > Pinguicula > Pinguicula moranensis. Next base: position 10,226 of record JAOWBN010196571.1, read on the forward strand.
TTAAAAAATAAAATACTTCATAAATTTAAAAAATTCAGTCCCGTTAATGATCGGAAAAATTAATACAAATTGACAAAAAAAGTTGTGTATATCACCTACAGGATTGTATTCTGTGCAGATTGTGCGATCAGGTTACCATGTGCAGGTCGTTTATTGGGACTTGTTTCTGATCCACAACCTATGTTTGTTTTGATCTGCGACAAGCGATCACCTTTCACAGTTATGACATTTTGCTGGCATTTAATACAGTCTCGTCTTGCTATAGTAGACAATCTTGTTTATCATGGCATGACGTTTTCTACAGACACCCGATTGTGTAGCTTCTGTCGTGGGAAGTTGGATAGCACATCCCATGTGTTCTTTACGTGTAGCTTATCTTATGTGTTATGGTCAGGGATATACAATTGGATGGGTTATACGTATATTGGACATGCAGAGCCAGTGGAACATTTTGCAGCACATATGGGCATGGCCAGGAGACGTGGACGCGAGTTATGGAAAACAATATGACAGTGTGTTACATGGAATATATGGAATGTAAGAAATGAGGTTCGATTCAGTGATGGTACTTTTAATTGTGATACAGTTGCTGAGAAGATCAAGATTCAATCCTCGAATTGGTTTACTGCTTTTGAAAAGCCACTGGCAGCCTTAACAATCGCAGACTTGATACGTCATCCAAGACTCTGTGTTGCTAGTTTTTTTTCTCCCTTGACTTTTATTACTTAGGTATGATTCATTCTTCTTCTTGAAAATGCATCATTATCTTAATTATGTACAGAACAATATTATGATAAATAATTTACTTATAAAAAAAAGTATGGTAGACTCAATTTATATAATGACAGCATGTTTATATAATTTGTGTCAAATGGGTAGTGTACTAAACCGTGTCAAGCCGTCAGAACAATTTGTTCTTACATTTTTTTTTTATGATGATCATGATGTTTGAAATCATTTTGATCTATCTCATCTATGTGATCCATACAATATGACTTCCTATATGAATCGGTTAAAATTCGGGCAAACAATTTTTCGTAGGGAGCTCGCAGTCGTGACCCCAATGAATTATTTGAACCAAGTGAAAATTAAAACTCATACCTCTTCTATTTCTAAGAATCGAAGTGATCCACCACCAAATCAACCCGTCAAGGTTTTTACATAATAAAAAAAATTCAATACCATTTTTAAGAAAGCATATTTGTAATATTCCAATTGGATAAAAGCCTTTTTTGTCGACTTTTTCTTATTACTGAATGCCAAGTTATGACATAAAGGGTTTGAGAAAGTTTTGGCTTTGATCTCACTAGCGGACTGGATTCAGCATCCTAGACTATGTGTTAGCTCTATTTTTTCCACATTGATTCCCAATATGTATGTAGAACTGGAAAATTGACCCGCATATTATGGGGTAATCTCCTACAAAATTTGTAATTGTTCAGTGCTTGAAAATAAAACTCAAAACTTATAAAAAAAAGTTATGACATAAAGCACCTAATTAAAATCATCCCCCCATACTTTTTTTGGATAAGTTCATCCCCCCATACTACAACAATGTGCAAAGTTGTTAGGCCTTTAATTTAAAACTGCCTACTAATAACTACAAATTTGGAAAGTCACATCCATTATAAAATCCATATTCACCAATAACCAAAATCCTAAACCAACACTTCACTCTACTCCATTCACTCAATGGCTGGACCATCATCCCTCAAAACTCCCACTTCCTTCCTTCATGTTTTCTCCATTAAACTACCCTCTTCTTCTTCATCATCAACTCTGATGAAACTCAAAACCCTACTTCAAACCTTCATTTTCTCACACGTGTACCCTATTTCTCGTGCCCTTTTCTGCAAGGCTAAATCTCTTATAATTCACTTCCTCAAAGAAATGCAAGTCCTTCACTTTGTGGAGTTCCCATTGAGGAAAAACAAGCAGAAGAAGCTTCAATTTGGCTCATTCAGGCTCCACTACAACTGGTGCTCCTCGCATGCCTACTCAACCTCCCGGGTTAGCTACGATCCGGTCGTCGTTCTCACGTCGTTGGGTTCGGATGGAATGCAAGAGTCTGATGAGCTTTCCAGGTACTTGGAATGGCTGGAGGAGGAGAAGAAGGGGGAGGAAGATCGCGGTAATGAGATCGATAAACTTGCTGATTTGTTTATTGCAAATTGTCACGAGAAGTTCAGGCTGGAGAAACAAGAGTCCTACAGAAGGTATCAAGAAATGATGGCGAGGAGTATTTGATGAGTGAGTTGTAATTCAGCTGTTTTTTGGTGTGGCTTTTGATGTTATTTTTGAGTCATGTAAATTTTGTTTGACTGGAGTTGTTTTCTGTTCTCTCTTGTTTCACTTTTACATGGTGGTTTTGTTTGTACGGCTAAAGTAATAGAGACAAATGGGACAGGAGCTTGCTTTATTTCGAATTCAAACTTCATAGAGTAAACTTTACTTTGAATCCACCATGTGTTCCACTACATCTGTTTTCAAGCTCAATTTGGAGCCGCAATTCGATAAGAGAGCATAAGAAATGCTCCCTCAAAAAATGATACAAAATTCTATACACATTACTAGCTATTGAGCAGTAATCTTACAAAGATCAGTAATAGCTCAGGAGATGGTTTGTTGTCCCATTTGTTGTCATCAAGTCCTGGTGGCTCAAGTGGTGAGCAACTAAAGCTCACAATTGTGAGGTCCAGGGATCGATAGCCGCCTGGGTCGCAAAACGGAAACGGCCTCTTTGTATAATTATAAGGGTAATATTAGAGCGGAAAGATTGAATTTTTGGTTGTAAAACCTTGTTATTGTTTGTGTATTCATGTTCTACAGTTTATGGGAAGAAGACAAGCTTAATAAGGAAAGATTTGGGAATAAGGAAATGATCAATTAATCATCCTTTTCCTTTTACAATGTTTGACCCAAATTTTTCCTTGTTTAGCTATTCTAACAATACCCCTCGAGTTGAATTGTAGGACCTTCAATTCCTAACTTGTTTAATACACGGGAGAGTGTGGGACCAGGTACTGCTTTTGTAAGAATATCTGCGAGTTGATCCTCAGAGCGAACATATGGTAGTCTGATCACACCTCCTTCGAGATTTTTTTTGATGAAGTGTCGATTCACTTCAATGTGTTTAGTTTTGTCATGTTGCACGGGATTTTCTAAAATGCTTACAGATGCCTTGTTGTCACACTTCAATGGACATGCAACATCCACTGGATATCCTAGCTCACTCATTAATTTTCGTAACCACAGTATCTCAGCAAGTCCTCGAGCAATTCCTCGAAACTCCGCCTCAGCACTAGAGAGAGCTACCACTTTTTGCTTCTTGCTTTTCCAGGTTACCAGGTTCCCGCCTACTAGAGTGAAATAGCCTGAGGTGGAGCGTCTGTCGACAGGATTCCCTGCCCAATCAGCATCAGTATATCCATGTATCTCCAAATGTCCATGCTTCCGGAACACAATACCTCTCCCTGGAGATCCTTTCAGGTATCTGAGTATCCGTATGGCTGCGTCCATATGATCAACTTGTGGTTTGTGCATGAACTGACTGATGACTCCTACAGCATATGCAATGTCTAGTTTGGTGTGAGACAGATATATCAATTTTCCCACTAGTCTCTGATATTGTTGTCGGTCAGCGAGAGCAAAATTATCATCAATCTTCAACTTCTGGTTTGCTATCATCGGTGTGTCTACTGGATTACAGTCCAATAGTCTGATTTCCGCCAAGAGGTCAAGAATGTATTTTCTTTGTGATATAGTTATTCCTTCTTTAGATCGTAGTACCTCGATTCCCAAGAAGTACTTTAGCTTCGCCAAGTCCTTCATCTCAAATTCAAGAAAAAGTTTCCTCCTTAGCTCTTCAATTTCGGATTTATCACTTCCAGTAATAATCATGTCGTCGACATAGATAATTAGACAAGTGATAAGATCATCTCTTCTCTTCAAGAATAATGTGTGGTCTGAGTTACTTTGGCTGTATCCATATCTTTTCATCGCCATAGTAAATCTCCCGAACCAAGCCCTTGGCGACTGTTTCAATCCATAGAGAGCCTTTTTTAACTTGCATACCTTATCTTGCTGAAACATTTTAGAAAAACCAGGTGGATTCTCCATATATACCTCTTTCTTCAGATCCCCGTGGAGAAATGCCTTTTTTACATCAAATTGATGTAATGGCCAGTCAAGATTCGCTGCAATAGAGAACAATATGTGTATCGTGTCGATCTTGGCGACAAGCGAGAATGTCTCGGAGTAATCAATATCGTATGTCTGAGTGTAACCTTTTGCAAATAATCGTGCCTTGTACCATTCTATAGTGCCATCAGCATTCCATTTTATGGTAAACACCCATCGACATCCTACTAGCTTTTTTCCTCTTGGAGCTGTACTCGATTCCCATGTGTTATTTTTTATTAAGGCATCCATCTCTGCCTGCATAGCTTGATGCCATTTCTCATCTTGTTGTGCTTCTCCTATATTGCGTGGGATATGCTCAGAGTGTACAGCAGTTGCATATGCCTTGGCTTCATTACTGAGTATCCCCCTGGCTAGTTTAGCTAGGGGGTACTTAGCATTCTTTGAAGTCTGCTCCGGACTATATCTCTTTGGAGGAATCCCACGGGTACTCCTTGTAGGTAAGACATATCTTTGTTCCTCAGAGATATGATCATTTTCCCATCTTTCATCAAGAGGTGATTGTATAGGATCAGTGCAGCCAGAGTCAGGAGAAACAGAATCAGTACAACCAGAGACAACAACTTGAGGTGGTTCAAGAGTACTTACCTCCAGGTCACCCGAAAAGAGTCATTGGCATCGTGAAGCACGAGTGGGGGCGGGGTGAGAATTGCATCATTGTTGATCTACTCCGGCGCACTTATATGTGTCGTATCCAACCAACTTAGGTGGTCAACTCTATCAGTACCCCCTGACCACTGTGTTGGTTACTATAGTAGT
>JAOWBN010196582.1:0-15183 GCA_028565015.1 Pinguicula moranensis
ACACTTTCTGCTACCAAATTCTGCAGGCAATACATTGTAAATCAGTAGTAAAAGTCTGTAGGCAGAAACATAATTATGGATACAGGAGATGATGAATTTGTACACGGTGAAGGTAAATGAGATCTAAAATGAATCACGCTGGAATGAATCACTTTCTCTCTTAGAAAAAGGGTAAGAGGTGAATTATGCTAAAGGACCTTAACCTAGTGTGGACGCAGAAAAAAATCTGAGCGGAGGCCAAAATTTTAGAGGGGGAAATAATTTTTTTTAAGGGAGCGATATATATTTTTAGGGGGCGATAAAATAATTTACTTGCTCAACATTTATGAAAAATAATAGTTGTACAAACTCAAACAATGAAAAAATAAAAGCTACCTAATTTGTTTATATAAATATTTCTCAGAATAGATTTACACGAGCAGACCATATTTATTAAACAAAGATAAAAAAAAACTATAAACAGATTTTTAAAATAGAATCGAGACAATAATAGCTAAATAAAAATCAAATTCAAAAGAAACCCTAAATCAAAATTACTAATATTATCGCTGAAAGATACTAGAAAAAAGCCTAAAATAAAAATACTCAATTAAAAAAAACTAAATTAAATAACTTAAACAAAATTGAAGTAAAATAAAATTAAAAATAAAATTTTGGGGCAGGGCTTCCCCCAGGTACCCACGGACGCAGGGAGGGCCCTGTAGCATAAACTGGAAATCATGTCAGTTGTAGTTATACCAACACCATGGACTGCACAATAACTTCTACACTTGTTGAACCAAAACAAACAAAACCTCAGAGTTCTCTTTCCAGTACTGAATAATTTTGTATTCTTCTCAGGTTTTATATGCCATAAAATTATCTTAACTACCTGGCTCTCTAACACTGGCAGTATCACAAGGAGAGGGACAACTGCAATGTCCTGCAAAGCAAATGGCAAGTGTTAGATGCACGATCAATAATTCTGTTCACCCACTGAATACAAGGGAAGAGAAAGGGAAGAGAGGTAACACTGACGAAACTATTAATAAGAGATGCATGACACTTTTACACAACCTGCAACAGAAGTATCCCTAGAGTCGCCGAGCCAAATCTAGTTGGAAGTTCCCCCTTTTCTGCAAGAAGCTAAGAGTTACATGTAAGATTAATACACTAAAGCGACTGGCTCATGATTCTTATCCTAACAGTCAAGTTACCAAATTCCTCCAGAACTACAATTTATAGAGAATATCCCAGGACTTTAAGTACGATACTATGGAAAATGGAAATAAGCAAGCACACTGAAAATCGTACTGTTTGATAAAACTTAACCATCATAGCACTTGGATATCAGGAGGAGAGAAGAAGAATTGGAGTTGAAGTACCTGAAGAACAAAAGCTGAAGAAGACAAGGAAAGAGCAGCACCTATTACCACCGCTTCGTCAATGCTCCGAATATTGATCTAGAGATGCGCAAAATGTGTCTTACCACACAGATATTTGTTATATTTCTGACTCAAAGTACCAAGATTAACCTATACTAGAATCAGAAAGAAGGCCACCTTAGTGTGAACCTCATCCTTATGTACTGAAGGCCCACATTAGCAATTCTTAAAGAATTTGAAAAACATACTGATTAAAACAAATGACGGTTCCAATGGGAAATTTATCATTGATTAGTTATCTCTTAGCAATCATTAGTAGAAGCAGTGGTCAAGGTAAAGCCGCACAAGAACTTGCCAACTTTTAACTAATTTGGGCAGTAGGCTTCCTGAAATACGTGTCTCACCAAGTCAGATCTTGAGTGGAAGAGGAACTGCAGTATTCTGGTCCCAATAGCATCATTTGGTGGAAGTTCAAAAGCGGTGAAAGCAAGAGTTGATAAGAAAACCTTCAAAAAGAATTGGTAGATTAGCAAGAACTGACATGCATTTTTCAGTGTTGTTGCACCCAGAAGGCTAAGAAACAGATAGAATAGCAAATCTTAAGAATGGTTCCCGGAAATAACGAATTACATTAACTCGAACTATCAGTTAAGGGATACCTGAGTTAAACCCAGGCCAAAAGCAAATTTAGCAAGGGCTCTCAAGCGATCAAAGGAGAGTTCCAAACCCATCTCAAATAGCTGCAAGGAGTACGCACAAACATCTAGTTCCCTTTCTCAAAAAAGTAAAAAGAATCAACTAAAAAAAGAAATTTCTGAACTGTAAGATATCATAACTTAGATGATAAGTTTTCAGGACTGCAGTTGATGATCGAAGGATGTAAAACAAAGAAATATTCATCTTACCAAGAAGAGGATTCCCCATTCGGATAGAACTTTAACATCTGTAAGATTTCTAATTAGGCCCAATTGATTGAGCACAACCCCGGCAAAAAAGAAACCTAGGATCTGAAAAGGTTAAAGGAATTCGCAAAGTAAGAGTTCACCAACATCATCCAGATTTTCTTGAAATCAGAAACCAGGAAATATGGCACCTACAAGTGTATTTTCATTGCAGCGAACAAGAACAAGTTGCTTTAATTAATTCACCAGACAATGTAGAGCCAGTTTATTTCACAAATAGGAATTCAATATCAGCTTTAGGTCCAACTAAAACCGAAATTTGGAAAGAATTATGTTGCCAAAGAACCAACTCGATCATGCTTAAGAGATATAACAGAATTTCATGATATATTCAACACCATTCTAAAAAAGAATACCAGAAAACAAAGATATGGGCCCCTCACTCCACACATCAGAAAGGTTTATGGATGCAATTCCATCAAGAGGTGAACTTACAGGGCTTGATTTGATCTTTTTGAAAGCTGGAACAACTAACACGGTGACAGCTAAGAATGTCAAAGTGTCCAAGCCCAGATCGTTGATAACATCAACAGCACTGGCAACGTCAACTGATGCATGCATCCTGTACTTGAGTCGTTTGGCGTGTCTCTGCTTGAGAAGGCAGATTCCTTCTCCACCATGTAGCGAGTGAGACCAAACTGGGGTTCCTTTAAAACCCCTTTGCATTTGGAAAAAGATATGACAATTTATTCTGGGACGCACGTGAAGCAACGTTGGATGCACCATGTGAGTACAAGCACACGAGATATTGAGATAATGTTGACATGGCTGCCCAGGAGTATAAGAAATCATTCCAAAGCAAGTACGCTGGAAAACAACATCACAGCCCTGGATTAGACATTTCAATCATGAGAATAAAATCTATAATCCAAATAAATCTTCAAAGTTATGGAAACAACCATGATACCATGATACTCATTTGAACTATTGCAGATAAAAAAATGTAGACATTAATGAAAATACGTAGATCATCAGAAGCTACATCACGTTACACTCTCAAAACAAGGTAAGTGTACATGCCTTTCAAACAAAATATTCCGTTCATGATTTAAAAATTCTCTCTTCAATCTCTTTGAACTTCCATTGAAGTTCAAACTTTCTTGAATGCACTTGCTTTTCAGCTGAATTATATACAAAAAGCAATAAGATAAACGAAACATGGGAACTGCAGGAATGAAACAACAGCAAATTATAATTCATCCAAACTCTGAAAAAATAAAATCCCAGGCCCTGTATCAGAAGAAAAGTATGATTTGCCCATTAACGATGAAAGTACGATATAAACCATTCTCCAATACACGCATGTCAAAGACGACCCTTTTACAATATAAAAAAAAATCAAGGGAAACACAACGGACACAATAAAGCAAGATAATCAGGTCCACATAGCTGAAGCAACGAATTTGACAACTAAACACAAAGCACCAAGTTCTGATGCCGCTCAATCAATTTCCCTATAATACTTGCGTCTCAAACATTGAGAATGAGGAAACCATAATCATATGCAACTCACCTTGGGATTGCAGCAGTAAACCGCTGCATCCAACATACTGAATTCAAGTCAGGCGAAGAGCAGCCTTAACAAGTGCTAATAAAAGGGTACGAAACATGGAAAGTAACAACAGAGACTGATAAAGAATGGATTCTGAGTGTAGATAGAAAATTTTGTGAAAGCCAGAAAAAAAAAAAAAAATAGGAGAAAGATGAGGAGCCACACGCAGTCTAGGAAAAATTGTGAGGTTCTTTGGCTCCTCGGCGGTCAGCCTGTCACAACACAAGATGAAATAATCTTATAAAAACATGTGAACTGAACTGATTGTCAAATATGAGTTCCATTTATCAGCCCCAATAATTAAATAGGCTATTAAAGGTAGATTATTCACAAAATTATAAGATATTCTGATTCTATAGATTAGAGAAGGAATGTTTTAAACGCGATAGGAACGAACGAGGTAGATGAACAAAAGTAAAAAACGGTGCTTATACTATTTTACTCATCACAATTGATTAACTTTTTTTGTTTATTGCAAATGGAGTTAGAATCATCATTGACAATTTTTTTAATTTTGTGTTAATAATGTACTAGAGCAAAATGATTCTATTAAATTCCAGTGATTGTATTTAGTAAAATTAGTGTAACTCAATATATCAAATAATGCAATGCATATTGGGTCGCAACGAAAATGACTCTTTATATTATTGCAACGGTAAAACCGCATACATCTGACCCCTAGACCCCAAATAAAATTGCTAATATACTAGCCTCTATGTATGTTGTAGATTGTAGATAATTGATTAACTTTTTTGTTCTAAAAAGGGGGACCCCACCCAATCAATTTAACAAAAACAAACAATGATGTTAGCTATTATATTGTACTTTATCATCATTGCAAATGGAGCTGAAATAGTCATCATTGATAATTCTTTTAGCTTTGTGCTACTAATGGATTAAAGCAAAATGACTCTCTTAAATTCCAGTGTTTCTATTTAGTGAAGTTGCTCAAACTCAATACATTAAATGACACAATGCATATTAAGTTAAAACGAAAATGGCCTCTTTGTGTACTTACAAGGGTAAGGCCGCGTACATCTGACCCCCCAGACCCCAACCTAGTTGGGAATATACTGGGTACATTGTTGTTGTTGTTGTTGTTGCATATCATTATGAGTTCTTAACCATATAGTTAAGAATTGGGTAAAAATAGGAGTATAAGAATATGATTTACATATATTATTATAAAAAAAAAAAAAAACATAAATTATGTTCCATTTTTCACTTTCATCTTCACTTTGAAGCGGACAATTCCACCAGTGCCAGTAAGCCCGTTGCCGCAGAGGACCAACTAAAAGTCTATTTAAGTCTTATCCTTTTAACCATATATTAAATTATAGTCATGTTCATATATTCTTTTTTTTTCTGCCACATTTACTTTTTTTCTGAAATTAGTATAAGATTAAAAAGAAATCCTTCTACTTCTATGAAATAAATGAAAATTATGAAAAAAAATTATTTATACATTTTTTTGTTTTATTAGTAGTTTTTCGAACATTTCAAACTTAAAACGAAAAGGAAAATGAAGATGAGAACCAAAAATTAAAAAATATTAGAGGTACAAACAGAACCTATGTATACTTGGAAATACTTGTCCAACAAGTGCAACCAAGGATTTTATTTTGCATCGTGCTAGAGGTCGGACTGAGGACTGAGGACTGCCCCTAAATGCAAAAATTCAATTTTTATCTTGTATTTTTTTTAATTTAATTTTTATTTTTTGGCCCCTTTCCCAATAAAAATTAACACTTTAGCTCCCTGAATTTTTGTTAGGCCCGTCCTTGAAAACTAGTATCACTAAACAAGTAAAAAATAATTTCATGTTAGAAATATTGAAAGCTTTAAAATATTAGAAAATATGGGGAAAAAATGAATTACATTTTTAATTGACTTACACCAACATTATAATATTTTAAAAAATATGGGGTTGAAAAATGTGGCCTTAAAACTATTTGGGAGGATGTAGAATTAAATTTGGGCATAAAAAAATATTTTTAAAGTTAAGCAGGCGCGAACTAAAATTTTTATTTTGGGGTACATAGATTTTGACAAGGCTTACAAAAATATTTTAAGCTGATGGGGGCTAAGTTGGCCCATCCCTCGGTCTGCCCTTGGTAACGGAGGGAGGGAGGGAGGTCACGAGTCTTGTCCCCTTCCCAAGTTTTATAAAAAAAAACAATTTCATGTAATTATTTCAAAAAAAGAAATATATTTTTAGGTGCAATTTTTTCTTTAAAAAAATAGCACCTCTAAAATTTGATTCAACTAACTTTTTTTACCCCATCACTTAGGATTCTGGCTCTCACTTCCTTGGAAACGCATAATCATGCAAAGTAAGTTAACTAAGTTTATTCTACGTTTTGTTAACCAAATACTACAAATCCTTCTAGAAATACATTGCTTTATGTTACGTCTCAAATTGTTAATCATATGTTAAATTATAGTTATACTTGACTGTCACAACAATTTAAATGAAAATATGCATTAAAGAGAAAAATAAGATGCCCCAATTAAGGTTGGGAAGGCGTTACAAGAGGATCGCTTGCAAGACATAGATTAATCCGTGAGATTTTCCTCCTCGTCTAACGTACCCTTATGCTGGGGAGGTTCCATTTTTCAAGTTTCAACATTTCTAAGGCCTCCTTAGGTAGTTGTGCCACAAAATTGAAAAAATAAGATGAACCGCGAGCTCCTTGCTTGGCTAAGAAGTTCGCAATGCCATGATTGATGCATGACTTGAATCCTGAGGCCTTCTTTGGTTTCTTAAAATCTTCCTAAAAGTCCCATAGATACCATGCGTTACATTAGTCCTGTTGTATCCATCCCATTAGGACTGTTGAATCTATTTCAAGTATAATGTCGCGCCATCCTGCCTCTTTACACACGTGAAGCCTTCCATGATATCCCGCAGCTCCACTTCATTACTTGTTCCTACACCAATATGTGTAGTGAAGGCCGCTAGGAGATCTCTCCTGCATCACGGACGATGCCTCCACAACCTGCCTGTCTGGGATTTGCCATAGCTACTATCTTCGGTGTTCAATTTAACCCATTCTTGTGGTGGCTTTAGCCAGTAGACTGGGCGTGGTCTGTTCACCAGTCTTCCTCTTACCGTGATGTTCAGCTCCCGGAGTAAGAAGTGATCCTGCACCTGCAATTTAAGAGAGAGGTTGTTAGAGTTGATAATGGCGCTGATCATTGTTTTAATTTCACGTCAAGTATGATCAACTGAGTGCTATATATTTTCAAACCACGCATGGCATCTCCACAACCAAAGACACCATGTTATAACCCTTGGAAATAGAAGTAAAAGATAGCTTTGTACCAGCCCTGCTAGCCATGTTTAACCATTGAGAGACTCTGATTTTCCAGGAACATGGATGCATAAAATGAATCCCCATCAGGCCAACAATCCTATTCCATAGCTCAGAGGCTCTAGGGTTGTCAGATAGAATATGGTTCATTGTTTCCTGTTGTCTGAGTCACAACATTGACAGGATGATGCTAGATGTATCCCTTTTTTCCTGATCCGATTGTTTGTGGGAAGGCAATCATGCCATGCTTTCTATGAGCATATATAGACCTTTGGAGGCAAAATTTTGCACAAAATGGTGTTAGCAATTGTTAGCACATCAGCCTTGTCTCTAATAGTATCCCAAGCTGACTTAATGGAGAATTTTCCATTCGAGTCAGGCAACCACACAAGCACATCGTCAACAGAAGCAGAGGCTAGAGGCTTAGATTATGAGATAGTAGCTGCTAGTTCAGTTCCCATAGCTTGGATAAGATCCTGCTGATTCCATTGGTCGCTTGATGTGAAGTCTGCTACTATGGCATCTCTGTTTGTCACCTGCTGAACCTGCGCTGCCAAATAACTTGATGCCAGCCACTTATCAAACCAGAAGGACGAGTTTCCCCTTTTGATGACAACCTTTATGTTCTCCATCACCTCCGATTTCATGGACATGGCGAACTTCCAAAATCTAGAGTCCGTAGGGGGAGCTGCCTCTTTCAAGGATATGTTGTAGACGACAATACTTTGAACGAAAGAATCTGTCCCATAGTCCACTTTTAGAGAGAAGTTTAAAGCACCATTTCATCCCAATGGCTTTTTGAACTTCAAGTCTCTGATCCCTAAGTCACCTTTAGCATATGGTTTGCATATTGTATTCCAGCTCTTCCAGTGGATTTTTTGCTTACCTTCTCTGTCACCCCATAAGAAATTGGCCAGAATTTTCCTGATTTGTTGCAGAATTCCCTGGGGGATCTTCAATACCTCCATGATGTGTATAGGTAAGGAGGCCATAACATGCTTAATCAAAACTAATATGCCAGCTTGAGATTACAGGCGGCCTCACTAGTCTATCACTTTCCTTTTGCTTTTGTCTAATAGGGGCTCAAACATTTGTCTGGTGAGGCAGCCTGCATTCAATGAGGCACCAAGGTACTGTACTGGAAAAACTCCCACTTTGTAGCCAGTGATGTGCTTAATTTCATTGGAGTTGGCTAAGCTGATATGCTTGGACAGGAACAAGGCAGACTTGTATTTACATATACTTTGCCCAGACCAGGAGCAATATAGATCCAATATTCGAGTTAAAGCTTTGATAGATCTGACATCTCCGGATGAGAATAATAAAATGTCGTCGGCATACATGAGGTGTGAGAACTAGCTCAATTATACAAAGGTTGAGCTTTAGGAATGGGAATAAAGAGAACTACTACGATTAGATATTCAGGGGGAATCAAGGCGCACATGAGGTGTGAGACGAAAGGAGCACCCTAAACCCTAAAAATGGCACACCACACCATGCTCGTGCCTACTAAAAAATGTAAGAGTATGTTATGTCTGAAAAAATTGTTAAATATAAATAAATTGATTAACGTTTTTCTCACCTGTTATCTTATAATTAACTCAAACTATTGAGTCTTAATCAGAGGCAAAGAGCGAGTGAGGGTGGAATTGTACATTGCCTCAAACTTTGAGAATGTAGCCTTCCATCCTCTACTCAAAAAGATATAAACTTAAATACACTTTTGTTATGAACGAATTAATAAATTGTGTAAACAAATAAAGAATTTGATACGTGCAAATGAACTACCTAGAATAAATACAAGTTTTCTTCTCACTTTCTTTTCTCTTAGCCTTCCTTTTTATTCTAACGTTTTCTCTTCTTTTTTTGTGTACATATTTATACAAGGAATGGTCGACATATTCATTCACGTCTCATGTCTTCAATTTAATTTTGATACTATTAAACACTATTTAATACTATTTGACATAAATATTCTGTTTGCATCCATCGCCAAAGTCGTTATGGCACTCATTTCATAATACACCCCCTTGAATGTCCATCATACCATGCATCGTTAAACCTTACTAGGAAAAAATCCTATGAGAAAAAATTCTGGTGAAGGAAAAAGAGTACATGATTTTATAATCTCCCACTGTTGGACACATCTTTGAGTTTTCTCATGCTGATCCCTTTAACCAACTTTTCACAAGTTGTAGTAGGTAGTACTTTTGTGAACAAATCTGCCAGATTGTCACTTGATCGAATTTGCTGAATATTGATATCACATTTTTCTTGAGGATCATGTATAAAGCAAAATTTGGGTGATATATGTTTCGTTTGATCCCCTTCAATGAAATCTTATTTCAATTGAGCAATGCAAGCTGCATTATTTTCATAAAGAATAGTCGGAATGCCTTTCTTGGTCTCCAAGTCACACATTTCACTAATATGTTGGGTTATAGTTCTTAACCAAATCCATTCACGACTTGTTTCATGAATTACAAGGATTTCTGTATAGTTGGAGAAAATAACAACTAATGTTTGTTTAATAGAATGCCATGAAATAACTGTACCTCTACAAGTAAATAGATCACCCATTTGATATATAGTTTTGTGTCTAATATATATTCAGCACCAGCATAACCACTTAATTTCGGGTTAGAAACATTGGGATAATATAAATCCATATCCATTGTTCCTCGAAGATACCAAAAAATGTATTTGATTCCATTTCAGTGTCTTCTAGTTGGAGAAGAACTATATCTTACTAGTAAATTTACTACAAATGATATATCAGGTCGTGTATTATTAGCAAGATACATTAGTGCTACAATTGCATTAAGATATGGTACTTCAAGACCAAAAAGTTCTCACCATATTCATTAGGGCGGAATGAATCTTTTTTCACATCAAGTGATCTCTCCACCATGAATCCTTTGATAACTCCTAGGAGTTCCAATAATATTTAAGTCACCTGCATAGACAACAATGACGACAAGTACTGATCCAGATCTCTTTATAGAAATATATGGGCATATTGATCATTTTTGCAACCTTCCTTTAATAGGTATGTGCTCAAACAATAGAACCACATACAGTCGGATTGTTTCAGTTTATATAGGGATTTATTCAATTTAATCGAATAAATCTCTGAAACATTTGAAATTTATGCTTCAGACACTTTAAACCCTTCAAGGATTTTCATATAAATATTATTGAACCATATAAATAGGTTGTCACTACATCCATTAGTCGCATCTCAAGTTTTTCATGAATTGCCATACTTATCAAATAACGAAATGTGATTGCATCCATCACAGGAGAATAAGTCTCTTCATAATCAATGATTAGTCTTTGGGAAAAACCTTGCTTGACAAAACGTGTTCTATATCTCATGACTTCACTCTTCTCATTTCTTTTTCGCACAAATACCAATTTATGTCCGACTAGTTTTATACATTTTGGTATATGGACTACTGGTCCAAAAATTTCATGTTTCTCTAAAGAACTGAGCTCTGAAGCAATTGCTTTTTTCCATTTTGGCCAATCATGTCTACGCCTACATTCCTCCATAGATGTAGATTCAATATCCTCATTCTTTTTCATTATAGCGCATATTATCTCGATTCCATCTTTTTCCCATTCCAACATAATTTATGGAGATCTCCTCATTTTTAAAGACCTGAATTTCTTATGTCGTTTACCTCTTATGGAGTATTATGGGTCTTCGTTGAAGATTTTATTTCCTCTTTTGGAGTATTACGAATATTTGTTAGAAATTTCATTTCCTCTTTTGGACCATTCTCTATGTTTATTCCTTTTCTTTTTCGAGGATTTTTATCTTTAAAACCGATTGGTCTTCCACGCTTCATGCGTGATTTAGACTCATTTTTTGTAGAAATTTATCCTTCTGGGACATTAAGTTTAATTGGAGCATTTGCAGCTCGTATATGAGACTTGGTTACCGTCATCAGATTGGTAAGTGCATTTGGCAATTGATTTGTTAGATATTGCAAATGAATAATCTTTTAAACTTCAAGTTCACATTGTCGAGAACGGGGATCAAAATGAGATAGTGAAAATTCTTGCAAGTATATTTTCTTTTTTTAGTTGTCTATTTTCTCCTCCTTAATGTTGGAAATTGATTCATCAAAATAATAATTAACAAATCTTGTTGTAAATGAATCTCCAGTTGATGGTTCAAAATATTTAATTATCGAGGAGATCCATATCCAACATATATTCCAATCCTCATTTGAAGACCCATCTTTGTGCGTAGTGGAAGAGCAATTGGTACAAATATCGCCGAATATTCTTACATGAGAAATATTTGGTTCTTGACCATAAATCATTTTGTATCGGGGATAAATTATTATAACTTGTTGGCTTGATACGAATAAGTGCTCTTGCATGCAAAATTGCATGTTCCTAAGCAAATACGAGGATTTTAGAATGTATGAGTATTGGTCTTGCAATCAATTGAAGATGTTTAATAAATGATTCAGCCAAACCATTTTGTGTATAAACATGTGCAACATGATGTTATTTGTATTATTGGGATTATTGTTGCGAAAGTAAGAATGATTTCCTCGATTTCATGTCCACGGTGGAGGACTTGATCAAATGTATTCGCATTCACTTATGGAAATGGAACAAAACCACCGGACGTGATTGATGATTTTTCATTAGCAACTCGTTATTTTGTTTAGCCACAGAAGACACGAAGTTAGTTCGTAATATTTCTTAAAACTCTTTTCATGGTATTGCTGTTGCATGAGCATATTAGTGACATGAAAATTAGAGAATGTTTTCTGTAGCATGTCCTCATCGGTAATCTTTTCACCACATAACTTCAGTTGAGAACTGATTTTGAACAAGACAGAATTGTATTCGCTTACAGATTTAAAATCTTGTAAGCGTAAATGTAACTAATCATAATGGGCTTTTGAAAGTACCACCATTTTCTGGTGATCATATTTCTTTTTTTTTAGATTTTTTCGAAGATTTGCAGGATCTTTTATAGTGAGATATTCTATCTTGGGCCCCTCATCAATATGGTGACGAATAAATATCATGTCTTTTGCCTTATTTTGTTGAGATGCTTTATTTGCATCTTTTATGGTGTCTCTGAGACGCATAATATCTAGGTGAATTTTCGTGTCAAAAATCCATGATAAATAATTTTTGCTGTGATATCCATATCCACAAACTCAAGTTTAGAAAGATTAGACATTGCAATAATAATTCATTAATTTTACCTTAGCAAGAATGCTAGTAGCCCAGTAATAGAGTCGTGTTGATAATGTGTTATAAACTAATTAATAAATTGTGTAAACAAAGTAAGAAATTTGATACGTGCAAATGAACTAGCAAGAACAAATGCAAGTTTTCTTTTCAATTTCTTTTTTCTCGGCCTTCTTTTTTCTTCTCACGTTTTCTCTTCTTCTTTTGTGTACATATTTATACAAGGAATGACTTACACATTCATTCACGTCTCATGCCTTCAATTTAATTTTAACATTATTCGACACTATTCAATACTATTTAACACAATTGAATACAATTTGATATAAGTGTTCTGTTTGCATCTATCACCAAAATCATTATGGCACTCATTTCATAATAACTTCCAATTTATAAATTCGAGAAATCCTTGATGATTAGAAAGTGCTATCACATCAGAGCTTGAGAACCACCAAAATAATTCCTGCGACAGTCCTCGTGTTCAATTCATTTAAGAAACATACATATGATTGACTAAGATTTATTCATTTGTGCATAATCAATTCCTGCTAGCTCAAGTGGTGAGAAAACTGACCTCATGCATAACCATGAGGTCAAGGGATCAATACCCTGGAGAAACAATTCTCCAGGATTTTACTTTCGAGCTGGGGTCTCCACGAAAACAGTCTCTTTAGTGATAAGGGTACGGCTGTGTACATCTCATTCTCCCCAGACCCTGCTTCCGGGCGGGATATACTGGATAGGTTTGGTTTCTTCATTTGTGCATATATGAAGAAATTTAAACCAGAACAGATCCACGCGGTTATGCCCACACGTATATGGTGAATCAATTTATAAGTTGAATATGTGCTACTCAAATAATAGGTTTAGTCTCAAATCATTTGATTATATTTGTCTATAACAATTATTGAATCATTATATTAACAATAACATCCATAAAATGGATGCAAAAAGCCTCGAATAGTCTCAAACTTCTACCATTAATACAACCAAGGTCGGGGCCCGGAATCCCCCATTGGACCAATTTTTTAAATATACTAAAACTCAGGTTATTCTGATCCTAACAAAAAAAATTAAATTTAAAATCGTGAAAACTGAACTCTTGTCCTATGAAGCCCATTGGGCCATTTTTTTTTTAAAAAAATACACCAAAGCTCATGCCCACCTGGATTCTAAATGTTTGAGCAGATAAAATTATTATTATTTGAGGTGATACAATTTTTTTTATGTTGAATAAGTAAATTATTTAATAATCTACAAAAAAAATATTTACCCCTATCATTTTTGAGCCCTCTAAAAAAAAATAAACCCCGATCATATACAACAATGATACCTGTAGCAATCCTCTCCGTATATGGCGAATTCTAGCCACTGTAGCCCTCCTCCCGGACAGTCCATCTCTGCCGTTGTATACGCTCTTCTCTCCTGAACACAGCTCCCTCTACACCCCTCCTCGGGGTCGCCCGGGGACTTTCAGTCTTCCACCGCCTTTCCATCCTTCTCTGTAAGACCCCTCTCTGTTTTTCCCTGTTAACTCTGCAACCTGTTCCTCTGCATACATAAGATGTATTCGTGGACTATACCCCCCATCAGCTGATGCTGATGTAGAGAGTAGCCAGTAAGGCTGGCAAAGCTCCCATGGTCGACACGTCCCAGTTCAAGCTCAAATCTAACCTTGTTCCTACACAGAACCCTCGTCCAGTAAAAGAAAAGGTTGGTCCTAGAGTGTCTCAGCAGAGCATCCTCACGCCCCAACAGGGGGTATCCTGTTTCTACCTCACCAATTTCCCTAAGGGGTGCGACAGTGATAGGCTGCATAGTGCCTTGAAGCACCAAGGAAAAATACACAGCATATCAATTGCGAGAAAACTCAACAATAGAGGACTTCTATTTGGCTTTGTCGAATTCCTAAATGTGGAGGATCTGGATCTACTACTGTTCAAACTGAGTAACACGTGGTTAGGCTCATATCGCATTCAAGCTAACCCAACAAGATATCCTAAATCCTCTCGGACTTCCAAGGTAGTGAATTCCACTTCTTCCTTAGCCCCAGTGAAGGTAGCATCAGCACCCACACATACCAAGGTAGCAGCGACATCTGTGACCAAGAGTGCCACTAGTTCTTCTGATCCTTTATCCTTTAAATCCAGCGTGCCTCCCGAACCATGGCTTGTCCGTAGTTACACAGCTACTCTGATCCAACCACATAAATTAGGTGACTTTAAAAGAAGTCTCCTAATTGCTGGCTATTTGAACATCAAGGCTAGTCCTTTAGATTGTGAGACAATACTATTATGGGAGGAAGAAGAATTAGACTTGGGTAATTTGATAAAAAAAATGATAAGGACTGGATGTCCAGGTGGGTCAAGGACATTGCACCGTGGACCCCTTGAAACTGGTCCAACAATAGCCTTTGTTGGATACAAATCTTAGGACTACCAATGTTATTAAAATAAATGAACATAAAAGCTAAAACTTATTTTTTTTTAATATAAGAGGGAATTAATATAAACTAAAAATTACAGAATAATTTAACTACCAATGAACTTCTAAACACACAAAATCACGAGAAGATAGACGGAGACTAAGGGATACTCCTAAGTATGACTATGGTGACTTCAATTACTTCAATTTATGCAAGTTTGCATGCCAAGATTAAACTGATTAGGGATGATGCTTTTTCGCTCTAGTTTCTTATGCCTAGTACTCCTAGAATTATTGACTAACTCCCTCTGTCGAGTTATACCTAGCCAAGTTTCAACTAA
>JAOWBN010196593.1:0-15182 GCA_028565015.1 Pinguicula moranensis
TGACGACACATAAAATAGAAACATTTCATTTATTGTATAGCGTTCCTTGCTATTGTATAAAATAGAAAAGAGGACAGGCAGATGTAATTTCTTTGACGGAAGTAAGCAACGAAGAGCCCTAAAAATAGAAAACAGCTGAAGGAAAAATCTTACTTTCTGCTTCAATTAGATGTTTGTACACATCCAATTCACGATCACTTCTATGTTTCAAGATGGTATCAAAGTGCGAGGTTGTTGAATCAATCAAATTGGTTGAACACGAAAACTACATTTTTCAGTCAAAATGGCGAAAACTGATGTGGAAAAGGAAATGGAGTTGTTGGCGATGAAGCGCACGCAACGAGCTGAAGATTTAATGGAAGAACAATTGCAGGTACATGGGTCTTATAATCCAGGAATGCAACTGGTATCATTTCTGTTAAATGATTCAAATTATTTGTATTGGAGAAATGTTGTACTGTCAGCACTTGAAGCCAAACTTAAAATTGGTTTTGTGGATGGTACTTTGAAAAAACCAAATGAGGATTCAATTTTCTTTCTGAAATGGAAACGGGCTAATATCCTGGTATGTTCTTGGATTCGTAACTCTATGAATCCAAATTTGATGAAGACCTGTATGTTCCTAAAGGATGCAAGAATGTTATGGTTAAGTCTTGAGAAACGGCTTGGTACTACAAGTCTCTCGCATCTTTTTGAGCTGAAGCGCACTGTTTCCATGCTCAGACAAGGTGGGTTGAGTGTAAATGAATTATATGGTAAACTAAAAATGATATGGGATCAGTATGCAGAATTAAGGCCCATTCCATTTGTTGATGGCGAGGTTGGAATATTGTTACTAAAAAGAGACAATGAAGACAAAGTTATGGAATTCTTTTTTTTTTCGGAAAGCCAAATTTTTATATACGATACAATGTATTTACAGAATAAGACGAAGACAGAAAGAAAGAAGAAAGAGAGAAGCAACTAAGCTATACAGGTGAAGACTATAATTCTACCGAATAATGAGCCTAGAGAATTTAGTCAATGGATGAATCCTAATCATGAACTGTAGACCTACCCTCCTATCCGACCCTCCTATGTAGCTTAGGCGAACGGGTATGTATCTCCCCTAACATCATGAATGCACCAGCATCTCGGCATTCAGATCATTGCCATTACCCGTTCTTCACCAAAACTGGCTATCATGACTATCTACTTATCAATATTCTTTGTTGAAGAGCATTGGTACATAGCTCCTGCCATTTTAGTGAGCTAAACATGTAATGTAAGGAGGATAAATAGGTAGGTTAGGAATATGGAAGTTCACTTTCAAGGAAACATCCTACTTTAATCACCACCTAGGCTCTTTGCATGTCTACTAGGTGCCATATCAATGTCTTCACCTTTCAGTAGCCTTCGAAGGCTTCTTTGGTGATTTCCCAAAGCGGTAGCCCTTCTAGTCCTGTCCCCAACTCTTAGCCCCCTTTTGATGTTGTCTCTTTATCAGCTGCACTTGCATCCATCAAGAAGACTCGGATCTCCAACATGTCACTTTCTAAACACATTCTACACTCTTGCATGTCACTTTGGAGCGTATGTCAACATTTTTCTATTGCCATGAGGGCTTCTCTGAGGTCTTGTCAATGTTTTTCCCCTGTTAGTCTCTTATCCCCCCTGACTTCGTCCGTAGCCTTAATTGTGTCTGCCATTGAAACTTTGAAACCTGGATGGTACTATCCATCTAGCACCCTTGAACAACGAAGTATCTAAAGAGAATTAAAAGAAGAAATTTGGCTCTTGAGGACGTTCCCTTGGGGCGTGAGGCTACCCAAGGAGAAGTGTAGGAAGTTAATGTATACTGGTTGCCTTCTTGTAGCATGAGAAATCTAGTTCCCCGTCCACCACCTGTACCATATTGAAACAAGGAGATAATTATGCGGCACTAATAGAATATTTAATCTTCATACACACCTCAAAGTCTCATATCAGTATTGGTGACTAGAAGGGGATGTATTTTTGAGTAGTGATAGTAGGCTATTTGTTACTGGCAGCTAGAGGCAAGAAGCCTCTTTACTATCACCTACCACTGCAGAAGATATGCCCAATACTTTGAGGTAGTGGCACATGGTTATTACACCAGAGACTCTCTCGATGTATCATCCACCTGTTTCACATGAAGTAACAGTGAATCCCAATATGGAATTAGTATCTATGATGGAGGTTAGCTTAAAGTTAGACAAGCCTTTGGCTGCAATTGCCAATCTATAAAGCTGTAGGGGAATAATTTAGGTTGTTTCCGAGATCTAATCAACATCCATGATTGCAGCTGGATGCCATGAAACATTAATTGGATGCAGGGTATGATCGCCAAGAAGTGTGTCTTGTTTCTAGCCTTCCAAATACACCACGCCATGATCATCCAGATGGAAGTCCATGCATGTGGATGGATGCCTTCGGGAGCTTGAGATACATATGCTTGAAAATTCGGAACAATGATTGATGAAGGCAATGATAACCACTTTGCAATGTCTTTCCACAGACTAGAAATTATCACACAGTCTTCAAAGAGATGACCAACTGTCTCATTTCCCACCCCACATAGTGGACACAGGATTACCTGTGGTTCAGGGATGACTCCACGTTTCTGCAACACGGCCTTCACAGGGATAGCATTTTGAACAAGTTGCCAGACAAAAAAGCAGATCTTTCTAGGTGCAAAGCTGCTTCATATGTGTTTAGTGAGCTGAAGGTGGGTTGTAGAGAAAACATGCTGAGTGACAGAACAGATCAACTTGTATGCTTCTCTCACTGTGTAATTCCCATCATTGCTATATTGAAAGATGTACTTATCGATAGAGCTATCATTTTTGGAGCAGATCTGCAAATCATTAGTCAGGTTAGCCAAATCAGTGTGCTCTTCATGTATGAGATGCCTACGCCATCTCCATTCCCAAGTCCAGACACCATTAGCTCAACTACCTGCATCAGCCATACATATCTCTTTATTTAGCTCTGTTCTGAATAGCCTAGGGTACCTTTTGGATAAAGCAGTTTTGTTCCACCATTTATCAGTCCAGAGTTTGATGCGTTCCCCATTTCCTAGTTGAAGCAGAATGTTATCAAAGAACCAACTTTGGTTTAATGCATCTAATAAATTGAGCCACCACTCTGAAGCATATGCTCTTCCTCTTGGTCTTCCTACAGATGTGTTGGATCCAGCAGGTAGTAATGCTCTAACTCCAGCAATGATCAGAGGAGAGTTACTTCCATACTTGGGTCTAAGGATGTTTGTGGTAAATGAAGGATCCCCATTGAGTAGCTGGAGCCCCCACTTACCGAACATGGCTGAATTAAAGGAAGATAGACAGCGGATACCCAGTCCATCCTTATCTCGTGATGTTGTTACTTTTTTCCATGAGGAGAGGTGCATATTCAATTTCTCATTAGTTCTATTCCAGAAGAAGTCACGCTGAATAGAAGTTAGCCTCTTTAGAACATTACTGGGAGCTCTGTATATTGAGAAGAAATGAGAGGGGAGGGAGGATAGCACAGAATTCAGCACCACCATCCTGCTACCTGATGAGAGCAGTTTGTGTTTTCTGGTAGCTAAGGCATTTGTATACTTATCCACAACTGGCTGCCAACTACTTGATTTTCTTGTTTTAGCAACCACGGGAATCCCTAGGTATGTAAAGGGTATAGTATCAATTTGACAATTTAGATATGAGGCCATCTCATCCTAGATTTCATCTTCCATGTTCACTCCAATCAACTTACTCTTTTCAAAATTAACCTTTAAACCAGAGACAAGCTGGAAATTTAGCAATATTGCCTTAAAAGTTGTCACTGTTCTCCACTCAGCCTATCCAAACATGATAGTATCGTCAGCAAATTGCAAATGTGAGACTTGAACTTTATTCCTGCCAATGCTTAAACCTGAAAAAAGTCCCAGTTCAGTTGCTTTAGTTACCATAACCGAGATGCATTCAGCAACTAATAGGAAAAGAAATGGCGAGATAGGGTCACCCGGCTTGATACCCCGTGTAGGAAAGAATTCCCTAGTGGGGCTCCCATTCACTAGGATTTAAGTAGAATCCAAACCTAACAGCCCCTTGATCCACCAAGACCAACATGGGGGAAAGTTCATGTTTGCCATTGTTTGCAGTAGGAAATTCGAGTTAATGGTATCAAACGCCTTCTCAAAGTCTACCTTAAATATTAAGGCTTGCTTATGCAGTTTTTTAACCTCATCAATAGCCTCGTTTGCAACCATGACACTGTCAGACAATTTTCTTCCTCTGATAAAGGCATTATGTGTGTTACTTATTAAATCTCCTATCACCAACTTGATTTTGTTAGCTAGTACCTTGGAGATGATCTTGGGCATTGAGCTGATGAGAGTTATTGGTCTATAATCCTTTACAAACCTGGGAGTAGAAGATTTAGCTACCAAAGTTATATGAGTAGCATTGCTACCATTACACAGTTTACCTGTCCGGTAAAACTCAAATAAAAGTTGCATTATATACAACTTGAGGAGGTGTATGAAGTGCTTGATGAACTTGAAATTAGTCCATCAGGTCCTAGAATTTTATTTCCCCCACATCCAGCAATGGCAGCAAGCATCTCAGTATCAGTAAAGGCTTGTTGGAGGTAGTTCTTACTCATTTGATCAAGTCCCCTCATTTGTATATATAAGGGAGGTCTGGAAGGTATTGTCTCTTTAAACTTGTCCTTAAAATGTAGGTAGAAACATTCTTTAACCATATCCGGATCATCCAGCCAGGTTAGCTCATCCCAGACTCCGTTAATATGATTCCCAGCTCTAGACATTTTAAGACTATTATGGAAGAAAGCTGAGTTCTCATCACCTTCTTGTAGCCAGTGTATTCCGGACTTTGATATATTGTGTAGTTCAGTTGTCTTGAGATAATCTCCAGTTGCAAGTGGAGGTTAGTTAGGTGCTGGTGATTTATACAGTATGATGAAACAGCTTCAGCTGCCAACTCAATCTTACTAATGTTATGTAGCAAAGTCATCTTCTGCTCGGCTAGGTTCTTTGGCTTAGTGGAGTTCCATACTTTAATATTGTCCTTAAATAATCTGAACTTGTTCAATATCTGATAGCTCTTGAATCCCGGAATAATATTGGTATTCCAAAAATGTTCTACCATCAGATTAAAATCACTCTCTAGCACCAAGGAATCCAGAAACTTAAATGGCTTTTGACCCCAATTCAACCGTTTAGATACAAAGTGACCGGGCAGTGATAAGAACCCTCCTTTTCCAATCCTTCCTGGGACCAAGAGTCCTCTGAATCCAGCCATCTCATGCATACCAAAAATCTATCTAGACGGCTCATTGCTTTTAGGGACTTTAGGTGTCAAATATACTTTCTGCGCTCCATCTTCAAGTCCTGCAACTCCAAGTTTCTGATGAAAGAGTTGAAGAGTGCTATTTCTTGCCTGTAATTTTGGGCAGCAGCTCCCTTCCTCTCACTAATTTTAGCTACAGCGTTGAAGTCTCCCATAATACAATACTTGTCCTACTTAAGAGGCATCAGATGCTCATAAAGAAACTTCCACTGCTCAACTTTTTTAGACAACTCATGAGGCCCATATACATTTACCATATGTGACAATCTGGACTCTCCTGTCCAGCCAGAGATACCTAGTACTCCCACATCATCAAACACTGACATTTTGGTGAATTTGCTCCTATTCCAAGTACTGAGCAGACCACCAGACTGCCCTATAGATCTTGCAAAGCACCAATAAAAATCATGATCATTCCAAAAGTAAGAACATAGACTTCTCTCAATGTAAGTCAACTTAGTTTCTTGAATGCTAATGAAGTCGACTTTCTCCTTTCTAATCAGCTGCTTCACTTGTCTTCTACCCGACCCTCGAACGTTGTATGTCATAATCTTCATAAACACAATTTTTTTTCTGCCCTATTGAGGAGGGTTGGGATCACAGGAACATTTGCAGTCATCTCTTCTAACAGGTTACAAAACCTTGCATGATTATATCCATACACCACACCAAGCTTAGAGCCAATAGACATCATAGAATCCACTTTAAATTTCATTGGATCCAGCAGTCTGTCAGGGGGTAACGGTAGTGGAGGGCTAACTGAAGAGTTAGCTGAGAGCCTAGCAATCCATTCTTCCAAAGTGGCTATGTTACTGTCACGTTGTGGATCTGGTTCATGTCTAGTTTGGCTTCTAGTCTTTGGCCTACCTCTGGGACGTTTCGCTGTCAATGGAGGTTTGTTGCGTGCCACTGGAGAAATTACCTGAAGAGGGGGGAACTCATTCTGATCCTCAATCAGGTCCTTATTCTTTGAGTCATACACTGGCAGTACATATCGAACCATCGCGTCTAGGGTTGGAAGTATAACCATCGGAGATGTGGACTTTGTGACCAATGGAGAGATGTTATTGGATGACTCAATGTCTTCTACCGGGAATACAAAATGTGGTTCACATGTAGGAACTTGGAACAGTGTGATATCCTGCCTCTGAGGAGCTTCAGTTTGCATTACTTGTGGTTGGCACTGGGAGATCTATTCTTCAAACATTCCATCAACCTGTGAGTTGAACGGGCTCCCAGGTGATTCTTTCAGGTGTTCATCTTTTGCAGAGTCAGATATATTAGTTACAAGTGAATATTTTGTACCAAGAGGAGTTGACTTGCTATATTCATGTCTATTTGTTACAGAAATGGGCTCACATATCACGTCGGGGATCTGTATGATATCCTTGCATTGTGCCACCTAAGTTGGCATTGTATTTAATTCGTTGACTTCACTAACCCAGGGGGAAATATCTCCAGGTCTATCACTCGTGCTCCCCTTCTGAACCACATTTGGCTTATGTGGAGGAATCATTTTATGATCTGTTAATTGTTGAGGCCACCAACTGAACTTAGGGGGACACCACTGATGTGCATCAGCCAGGCCTCTATGATGAGACAACAAACCCGCCTCTACTTTCTCCAAGGGGTCAAGAAGGTTATCCCAAAATAGCCTCATATCCATTGAATGAGCTGAATGGTCGAATGAAGATACCTCATCTCCATCAAAAAGTCTGGTAGTTTCCGTTTCTAAAGCTTCAAGGATATCATCCTGCCACGATATTGAGTGCTTTTCTACTTCAATAATATGCAGAGTACAAAAAGTGTCGTCAACTATTACTTGCATGATGAGGTTAGTTTTGTGATCCAGAGAAACTTGTACCAATAGAAATGCAGCTTCTAAATTCTGCCTCGAGAGGGTAACATCATCAATGTTGATAAGAGAACCAATTTGATTGCCAATAGCTGAGAAATTCTGTTGGGACCATGCCTGAAGAGGCAGTCCACAGACTTGAAACCTACATACTCTGTTAATAGGTGGCTTTCTTGGAGACCAGGGATGTATATCTCTTATCCATACTGCTAGCCATGCCTGATCGTTTCTCATTAAGTTGGCCATTTCAATTGGCACCTCCTCCCAAATTAGGATTGTATCCAGATCCAAGGGGCTAACCATAATATTCAGATAACCTGCTACCCTTAGGCTTCTTAATAACTCTTTGTAATTGTCTTTTTGTTTTAGCGTGGCAGTATAACTAAGACTAAGCCATGCGTTTGGCACATCTACAGACTTGAATTATAAGATCTTAGCAGGCACCGAATCAGATGGGGGGCATCAAGGGGCTTAAAGGATTTAGTGGTCAGTGGATCAATCTTAGCAATAGGGATTGAGACCACAGAGGTATTTGGTACCTTCTTGTCTCGGTGTTTGGGGAGGTAGCGTGCTCGATTTGCTTGCAGAAAAAGTGATCCAAGACTGATATTATCGAGCTTAAATAGCATCAGCTCTTCATCCTCAATGTTAACAAACTCCACAAAACCAAAATGTAGCCCTCTGACGTTTAGCTAACGGGCTATAGAGAGGTTCCCATGGTGTTTCAATACACGTCGCAAATGTTCCACATCACAATCAGCAGGGAAATTTGTGAGGTAGAAACAGACAAATTCAAAGGAGTTCATTTGTGGGGGTTTGTCGGACTGGTATATCTTAGAACCCAATCTATCAAATATCGAACGTGAGTTTTGAGCTTGCCACACTAACCGTGATCCTACCGAAGCAAAGGCTCTTTGAGATTGAACCGTTGGAGCCTTACCAGCTTTAATCTCAGCACGCCGCATCAATTTCAGTTGGTGAGGGGGAATGGTCCATGGATTTGTTTCCATTGAAGTAGAACTAGTAAGTACGGGGAGAAAAGTCAGTCGGTAGGGGAGGGGGTACAACAGGGTGGGAAAATGGAGGTGAGAGAAGAGAGCAGGGAGATCCTGGGTGATGATGGCGTGCTCCCCGGGAGCGTAAGGCTCTCGTGGAGGAGAGTATGAAGGTAAGGACAGTCAGTGGCCAAAGAAGCAGGCACCGACGACTGAAGAGGAAGGAGGAAGAGAGTTGTAGAAGCTCGAAATCACCATGTGTACGGAGAGCGTTGTACGGACGAAATTCAAATTGACATCCATGGACTTTCAATTAAGGAAAACGTATGTTAATACAATATCTGGTAATGTACAATTAATTGAAGGATTCGAAAGAACAGAAATTGTACAACCGCAAAGGACAAACATCAAAATTAATGATATTTTATTTTCATCTAAGTCTTGATGAAATTTATCAAGTTTTAAAGATATTCATAGAAATGGATATCATATCGAGACTATGAACGAAAAAGATGAAGAATACTTGTGCATTACATCAATTATTTCCAGTAACAAATGTAGCTTAAAATGATTACACGTAATGTCCTCTAGATTGTATTACACAACAATTAGAATGGTTGAAACTTATGCTGTTAAAAGTCTAAAGACTATTAAAACTTTAAAAATTTTGGCATGACCGATTGGCCCATCCCAGATCATTCATAATGCAAAAAATTATAGAAAATTCATGTGGTTATTCAATGAAAAACCTAAAGATTTTTCAAACTAGTGAATTGTCATATGTTGCATGCTCTCAAGGCAAACTGATTACCAAGCCTTCATTAAGCAAAATTGGGAATGAGAACCCTACATTTTTTGAAAGAATTCAGGGAGATATATGTGGGTCTTTACATCCATCATGCGGACCATTTAGATATTTTATGGTTTTGATTGAAGCATCAACTAAATTGTCACATGTACTCGCAATTTAGCTTTTGAAAGATTACTTGCACGAATAATTTGCTCGTGAGCACATTTCCATGATTTTCCAATAAAGAAAACTCGCCTAGATAATGCTGCTGAATTTTCATCACAAGTCTTCAATGATTATTGTATGTCGATTGGGATAACCATTGAACATCGCTGAATCATTTATTAAACGCCTCCAATTAATTGCAAAGCCAATGCTTGTGCATTCTAAACTCCTTGTAACTGCTTGGGGACATGCAATTTTGCATGCGCAACACTTATTCGTATTAGGCCAACAAGTAATAATAATTTCTCCCCCAATGCAAATGGTTTACAGTCAAGAACCAAACATTTCCCATTTAAGAATATTTGAATGTGCGGTATTTGTACCAATTACTCCTCCACAACGTACAAAGATGGGTCCTCAAATGAGGATATGAATATATGTTAGATATGAATCTCCCTTCATAGTTAAATATTTAGAACCATCAATTGGAGATTCATTTACAATAAGATTTGCTTATTGTCATTTTGATGAATCAATTTTTTCAACATTAAGGGGAGAAAATAAACAGTTGGAAAAGACAATATTCTTGCATGAATCTTCACTATCACGTTTTGATCCTCATTTTCGACAATGTGAACTTGAAGTTCAAAAGATTTTTAATTTGCAAAAGTTAGCAAATCAATTGCCAGATGCGTTTACTGACCTATAGACGGTAACCGAGTATCATATACCAGTTGTAAATGCTCCTATTAAAATTAATGTCCGAGAAGGACAAAATTTTACAGCAAATGAGTCTAAATCACGCATGAATCCTCGAAAAAGAAAAGGAACAAACATAGAGAATGGTCTAGAAGAAAAAATAAAATCTCCAGCAGAAATTCATAATACTCTAGAGGAGGAAATAAAATCCCCACTAAAGATTTGTAATACTCCAGAAAAGGAAAACGACGTAAATGAAGGAATTCAGATACCTAAAAACGAGGAGATCTCCATAAATTAAGTCATAACGGAAAAAATATGGAATCGAGGTGAAATAAATATCGACAATATTTTTTTATAATATAACATGTGATATAATGAAAGAGCATGAAGATGTTGAACCTACATCTATAAAGGAATGTAGGCGTAGACGTGATTGACCAAAATGGAAAAAAGGAATTGCGTTAGATCTCAGTTTTTTAGATAAACAAGAAGTTTTTGAACCAGTAGTCCCTATACCAAAAGGTGTAAAATTAGTCGTATATATGGTATTTGCGCGGAAAAGAAATGAGAAAAATGAAATTGTGAGATATAAAGCACGACTTGTCGTGCAAGGTTTTACCCAAAGACCATACATTAATTATGAAGATACTTATTTTCCTGTGATGGATGCAATCACATTTCGTTATTTGATAAGTCTTGCAATTCATGAAAAGTTTGAGATGCGGCTGATGGATGTAGTGACAACCTATCCTTTGGTCTCCTCTAAGGATGTGCCTGTTGGTTTCATCTATCTTTATACCGACGATTTAGATGGGGATTGCCAACGATAAGGAGATTTTTCCAAAAGTGAATGAAGACAAGCTGGGCTTAAAAGCGCCACTTTGCAGCTACTTCTCTTCCTTCATGCCTCATTTCGGTTAACCAGCTGTACTTCTTCCTCTGTGCCAAAGAATTCATATGGCTCACTAGAAAATGATATTTGTATGAAAATCCTTGAAGGGTTTAAAGTGTCTGAAGCACACATTTCAAAATTTTGAGAGATTTATTCGATTAAATTGAATAAATTATTATATGGACTAAAACAACTATGATGTATGTGGTTCACTTGTTTGAGCACATACCTATTAAAGGCAGGCTATAAAAATGATCAATATGTCCGTGTATTTTTATAAAGAGATTTGGATCAAAACATGTCATCATTGTTGTCTATGTAGATAACTATTGAAACTCCTGAAGAATTATCAAAGACAGTAGCTTGTCTGAAAAAAGAATTTAAAATGAAAGACCTTGGAAAAACAAAATTGTTTTTAGGTCTTCAAATTGAGCACTTGAATGAAGAATATTTTTTTGCATCAATCTAATTATTTGGAGAAAGTATTCAAAATATTTTATATGAATGAAACACATCAATTGATTACACCAATAGTAGTAAGATATCTTGATGGAAAAAGAATCAATTCTGCCCTAATGAAGACAATGAAGAACGTTTTGGTCTTGAAGTACCATATCTTACTGGAATTGGAGTACTAGTGTATCTTGTTAATAATACACAACCTAATATATCATTTGCAATAAATTTACTAGCAAGATATAATTCTTTTCCAACTAGAAGACATTGGAATGGAATCAAATGAATTTTTCGATATCTTTGAGAAATAATGGACATGGTTTTATACTATCCCAAAGTTTTTAACCCGGAATTAATTGGTTATACTGATGCTGGATATTTACATATCCACAAAAAAACTAAATCTCAAATGGGTTATCTGTTTACTTGTGGAGGTACAACTATTTTGCGTTGTTTTGTTAAACAAACATTAGTCACTACTTCCTCCAACTATGCAGAAATCCTCGCAATTCATGAAGCAAGTCGTGAATGCATTTTGTTAAGGACTGTAACCCAACATATTCGTGGAATGTAGAATGTGTGGCTTAGAGAACAAGAAGGACATTCTAACTATTCTTTGTGAAGATAATACATCTTGCATTACTCAATTGAAACAAAGTTTCATTGAAGAGGATAGAACAAAGCATATATCACCCAAATTTTTCTTTAGACATGACCTTCAAGAAAAGGGTGATATAAATATTCAGCAAATTTTATCAAGTGACAATCTGACGAATTTGTTTACCGAAATCTACCTACTATAACTTTTGAAAAGTTAGTTAAAGGGATCAGAATGAAAATTCAAAGATGTGTCCAATAGGCGGAGATGATAAGATGACATTTAAAGGGGAGTGTTACAGAGTGAATGCCCCAACGCCCCCAACGAACATTCAATTTACAAGTCAAATTGAATAGTGTTGAATATCAAATGGAATAGTGATGAAAAGTGTTGAATAGTATCAAAATTAGAAAAATGAGGCATGTGACGAATGTGTCGGTCATTCCTTCCGCATGTATAAATATATACATATGTTGGTTGGAAATGTACAAGAGAAGAAATTTAAAAAGAAAAAAAGAAATTTTTTATAATCCTTGGAGATTCATTTGCCCATACGTACAATATTTTTTTCTTTGTTTACACAGTTTGTTAATTACTTCATAACAAATTTTTGTCCTAACTTGTTGGTCAATTAAACTTGGACTCTAATCCTATTATCTCATTATAAATACAAGGCAATCTCCCTTGCCAACACACAAGATTTCACTCAACTGATTTTTGAGAGAAACCATCAATTTTCTCATAGGGGTTGCCAGTCAAATTTCGGAGAAAGAAAAAATAGTGCTTTTGTTTTTCTATTGGATCCATTGCTCATATGTTGAGATTAATTCTACGTAAAAGCGAGTCTTTTGGGCATGTCTTACATATTCTTTTGGGAGTAGGTATCAACCATCTCATAGTATAGCCCCTGAATATAGCTTGGAAACATTAGTGGTTTTGAAGTTAATTTAAAGAAATGGGACTGTGAGGATTACCTGGAGGTTTACAAGGGTAATGACTTGTGATTTCTCCTTCTTAATCAATTTATTTTCAGGCGTATGAATTTGTATGTTTGTATGTGGCAGTTGGTTTGTTCACATGTTTAAATTGTGTTTGCATATGGGAGTTGGTTTGTTCAATTATTTATATTGCGAGCATGTTTTATTTAAATTATGACAGTTAATAAATATAGCACCAAGAATCTTACTATATTAGATATATTGCACGTTTAGACTTATTCCATATTTAGGATAAGATCTTTGGGTCTAAATATGAATTTAAATTTTAATGAGGTTATCATCTAAGGTTAAATAATGTTGAAGAATACATCAGATGATGTTTTATGACTGCACCACCTTGATCTAATGGGAGTGTTTTAATCCATTTTCGTAGAGTTAACGTGTTTTATATATTATTAGACATAGCATTTTTATTACTGTTGAGATGAGATGTCATTTGTACAAAATAGAGAATGGCTGGTTGTAATCAGTGTGGATCATTATTCTTATGTAAATGAAACCCAAAAAAGATGACCACTTGCCCCAAAACGATTTCTGCATTCTTGCTTAGATTCGTACCAAAGTTACAATACATCACCAATCTAACTAAAATTAAACATGGTATTAGAGCAGGGAGTTACCTGTTAACCATGTTGCTTGCTATTTATTTATTTTTTTGAAATAGTATTTCAGATTTAGGGTTCATCTGGTTGAGATGACTGACGCCGAGAAGTAATTGGAGAGGCACACACCAGGAACTACTAGAAGTAAAGCGTGATGTTGCAAGGCAGTTGGAGTTGCTGGAAAGCAGCGAAAGAAACAGTCAGACGATATGATTGAAAAGCAATTACTTGTCCATGGAGTGGATAGCCCAGGTATGCAGCTGATAGGAATCTTGTTGAATGATTCAAATTTCTTTATCTAAAGAAATGCTATGATGCGTGCTCTTGAGGTGAAGTTCAATGTGGGTTTTATTGATGGGTCACTGTCTAAACCGAGTGAAGACTCAATTTTGTTCCAAAAATGGAAGAGAGCAAATAGTTTTGTCTGCTCTTGGATTTGTAGATCGATGCATCCTAATTTGATGAAGACCTTGACGTTTGTTCATGATGCTTGGAAGATGTGGTTGAGCCTTGAAAAGTTTTTTGGAACTACCAATCTTTCATATCTCTTTGAGTTAAAACAAAGTGTGGCCGTCTTGCGGCAAGTCAATGCAAGTGTATGATTTCTTTGGGAAGCTAAAAGTAATTTGGGACCAGTATGATCAACTAAGACCAACTCCACATGTTGAAGGGGAGGTAGGCGTTTTGCTGACTAGGTGCAACAGTGAAGACAGGGTCATGGAGTTTCTTATGGGGCTAAAAGACGTTTATGAGGCTGAGAGAGGTCACATAATTCACACAGAGCCAATGCCAGATATTGACAAAGCTTACAACATCATTGTAACGGTACACACGCATAAGCAAGTGAGCACGAACATGTCTGTTATAAATGTTGGGATGAATGTTGTAATGCTTGCTAGAGGAACGGCGTGGAAGAAAGATGGCACAAGTGGGTAGAGACCTGACAAAAACGATCTGAAATGTGGAAATTGTATGAAACTAGGGCATGTGATTGAAGAATGTTTTCAGTTAAAGGGATATGCCGAAGGCTGGACGAACATCAAAGGTGATAAAAGTCATTTAAGGTGTGGAGATTGTTCAAACCAGGTCACACAATTGATGAATGCTATAGGCTGAAAGGATATCCCAAGGGAAAAAGTAATTAGGCTGCAAATCATGTTGATGCTTTAGGAAGCGGAGACTATGCAAAAACACCAAGGTAGCGTTTGGCAGCCGGTTTGTGCCTGGTTTAGGCCGGTTTTCCATGAGTAAACCGACGTCAACCAACCGTGACCCCTGTTTGGTGCCCTGAGATTTTTTAACCCTGCCCGAAGAATTACTCATCCGGCAGGGTTACACTCGGTCTGCAGGCCCATTTAAAACCCTTGAATTTTTGAGGGTTTACGGAAACTCGAATGAACCAACAAAAATCAACAACATGAAATGACACAATTACCCCTCTGCCACCGAAGAATTAGAAACCTACCACGTATAAAATCCAAGTTTGACGATTTCCCCCAAATCAGTTCTTTAATCGCAAACCCTAGGCAGTGCACGCAAAATTGTTTGCGTCTTCTCCAACTTTGGATACGAGGGTTGTCAGCTTCGATTTTGCTGTCCATTGTCAATCTCGTTCGTATGCGGTTGTGGGTTTAATCTATTTTGGTTTTTCCTGCAGGGTTTGTCATCCTCAAGGCTGCTCTCAACGAGATTACAGTGCCTCCGCGTACTTGGGTGAATTCTTGTTTCATCCCCTTGACTTCCATTGTTTTACGAACTAGCTTTTTAGTTCCATT
>JAOWBN010196604.1:0-15180 GCA_028565015.1 Pinguicula moranensis
ACAATTTGAGTCATTAACCCAAATGATCCATAATATACATATCTAAAACTCAAAGAACAAAATGATTTTAGTCATCCAGTATACATGAAACTAATATGAGCACAATGCTCTAGGTCACATACCTAACAGACCCCCCACTACTTGAGGCAGTTTCAGTCCTACGAGTTGATACATAAAAATGTCTAACTATTTTTGATACTTTTCATATAATTCATTTAATAATTTCGAAATATTTTCGATTACAAAGTTATAATCGACAAGACAATCGTTGTCCGTGTTTCAAAAATCGCCATAATAGTCTTCTAAGGATTTTCTCAAACCTTCTAATTTTATTCGAGGATCTAAAACGGTTGCAAAAAGATAAAGTATTGCTATATCTAGAATATATTTAGACTATTTTGTTGAGATAGTATCTATAAGAGGTACAAAAGTGTCGTCCTCTCTAAAACTAACTAAAATGGCTCATACGTTAACTCAAATAGGCACAACAAGGTGGCTAGTTGGTTTATATATATGATAATAATTTAATATATTCATTAAAAAAATTAATAATTCTAAACGTTTTTTCATTTCTACCCAATCATTAGTGTTTAAACATATATTTTGATACCTATTGTTCATAAAACTAAATAATAATTCTTTATAAGGTACGGTTTGTTAAAGTAAAGTATATGTTGGTAGACACGTCTAAAGAAAATTTGATTGGCTTAACATTATTATCTTTACGAAATCTAAACCAATCTTTCATTACTCTAGATTTACTCACTAAAATTGTTATAGTACGTTTAATTGGGTTAACACTTAAATCTATAAATTTAAGAGCATCTTGTACGCATAAATTAATAATATGACACATACAACGAATATGAAAAAAACGACCATTAAATGTAGAATCACATAGTTTCTTTAAATCTTCTACACTAGCCGTATTATTCGAGGCATTATCAAAAGATATGGTACATATTTTTCTATTTAAATTAAATTCTTCTAAAATTAACATAAGCATAGTAGTAAAATTTTGTGTCGTGTGTGAATCATCAAAGTGCTATTACTCTCTTTTGTATTCTTCATTCATCATCAATTCAATGGCACGTAACACCTATATAACTATGTTTTTGCGCGTTGTCTTTCCAAATATCACTACATATAGAAACTTTGTGTTTTAAAGATAAAAATATAGCACACAACTTATTTTTTCTTTTAGTATAATTTTTTTCAAGATCTCTAGTGAGTGTATTTCGTGAAACTTTAGTATATGCGGGTTGTAAACACGTTTACATATAAGTTTCTAAATTTACACTTTGTGCAAACATAAACTGAAGAGATTCTGCACAAACAAGGTCTACGAGACATTTTCTATTACGTGCTTGATTATATCTAAATAATTGAGAGCTAGAAGACGTACCTCCGGATCCAGATCCAGCACTGTTGCCACGGACCACAAAGTACCACTAGAAATTTGAGTTTGTGTAGGATCCATACCAAGCTCACCCGGGAGCTTTTTCATTACATGTCTCGAAAATGAGCCATAATCACCGCCTATAAATTATAAAAATTATATTATTATTTCAATTTAAAATATAAATAAACAAATAAATTATAAAATAATAATTAAATAATGTACCTTTCTTGTGTTGAAAACAAGACGAACATATCCGATATTTGACAATAAAATGGTCGGGTCCCCTCTCAGAATTTGGAAGTTTATCGAAAAATTCCGTAAAAATACGGTAGACACTTATTTTTGGTTGCATACCTCCTTCACATTGTTGTTGTGGAACTGTTGGAGCCAGAGCCGGAGGGGCTAGTCATTCTCGTTCACGTCTACCACGTTTTCGAGGCATTGAAGAAGGTGGCAAAATAAAATCTTCCGTACCTGAAGTCATCGATACAAGCGGCGAGGTATTGGAGTCGTGCTCGAGCAACTCAAAATTCATATCGATCAAATTATTAAAATCAATATCTTCATCAAAATCGGCGGGAGTAATCACTCTCTTAGACATGACTTCGAGTATAGTATAGTGTAATGTAGATGTAGGTAAATGAAATTGAAAGTAAATAAGTGTAGTATGAAAATAAAATTAGGGATGAACAAAAATAAATGGGTGCAAAAATCGTTTAAGTACTAAGTAGCAAGAGTAATAACTTGAATTGAGAGAGAGTAAAGTATCAAGTAAGTAATGACTAATGAGAGTGAAGAATTGAGTTGAGTGTGAAAAATAGAAGGTTGAATGTGTATTTATAAGGGTAGATTTTGCCCCAAAATGAAAAAAAAAAATAATAATAAAAAAGAGCAATTGGGCACGGCGGGCCTGCCATGCCCACGTGCCGCACGGCGGGCACGGGCTAAACTTTTTTTTTAAATTTTTTTCTTAAAAAATCGGTTGCGGCACGGCGGGTCGGGCCGTGGCCCGCCGTGCTTAAGTAAAATAATTTTTTTATTTTTTTATTTTTTTGAATTAAAAGGATTCCCGATCGGGGCCCGGCAGGTCACGGGTCGACCCGTCGTGCCCCGGGTCCCCCGCCGGAAAAAGTCACTTTTCCGGCGGGTCGGAGCGCCCAAAAAAAATTCAAAATTTTTTAATTTTTTTTTTTAAAAATCAATCAAAAACCCTAAACCGGCGGCCTAGCGGGTCCGGCCCGCCAGTTTCGGCGATGTTTTTTTATTTTATTTTTTTAAAAATGGGCCTGGCCAGTTTAACCGTCGGGCCGTCTAGGAGGGTCCGGATTTTTCCGGACCCGCTGGGCCGCGGGTCGCGTTTTGCGCGAACCGGGCTTGAACCCTTGAGGACGGGTGGCCCACGGCCCGCCGTGCCGGGTCCGATCCCCGGTTCATTTTGGGCATGTCTACGCTGCCGTCGAGATGACGTACATAGATGTCACCGTAGAATGGGCGGTGGAAGACCAGCGGTTCACGGTGGAGGAGAAGAGTCGGCGCTTGTACGTATCGCCCGTGAGTTTTGAGGAGAAGAGTCGAATTAGATACATAAAAATTCTTGGCATAGTTGTAATATAATTGAGAAATAAGGGCATTTTAGTAACTTCCTATGAGGGTCAGAGAGCGAATAACGCAAACCCGCCAAAATTTCCGGACAAAATGTGCCGTAATCCCGGGTCCATCCCATTTTTTTCGGGTCGCGAATTTAAAACTGCGTCGCTACCAAACGTCAGCTTAACATGGACAGCGTTCAGGTTGTCCAAGTTAGCCACCTTTTGACTGGCTATCAAACACTGCCTTAGGTGTTGGGGCCTCATCATTTCTCCAATAATTGTTCCTATCTGGCAGTCTTCCATCCTACTCATCCAAAAAATATTATTTCCTTTTTGCAACTTTTTGGTGAAAAGTTTCATCATTTTTTTTTGTTAGATAATAAATTTCTATTTCACATTTTTTTAATTCATGGCACCCGGTAACTTCAATATGGATCGGGTTAATCTCAAAACTTTAGAAAATTCTCTGGCCAAGTACTCACAGTTGTGCCTGGAATTATTTGCAACCCAATGGGAATTAAACTCCATACTTCTTCACCATTTCAATCTTTAAGTAGTCATTCACCTTTGGGCCAACCGTTGGAGTTAAATCTGTATTTCACTATATGCATAAAAGTGCTATATGCAATCCTGAGGAAATATAGGGGTCAAAAATGAAGGAAGGGCTTCTAAGTCAATCCTTGCGATGTTGTTCCGTGTCTCGTTCATTGTCGATAGCCAGAAATGCACCATCATTTTCTGTACCACTACTTCTGGGAGGAAGGACTTGAGTCACCTGGAGTTCTAGCTGAGCAAGGCAACTGTCTCTGAGTAGTCACCAATGCAAAAGTTACAGAAAAATAGCCCAAGAGGCCCGAGACCAACCAAGGAAAGAAATCACTACCACAAATGCCAAGGCATGGAAAATAGTAATTTCCTAACAATTTGTTCTCTACTCAAGAAAGTTGTGTGGTGTCGTGTAGGAATTCTTTATATGATTGTTTGTATTTAATGTTTAAGGATTAGTGTTTATATAGTGTTTGTGTAATGTTTGTATATGGAGTCCTCCATCCACTCAATTCAAATAAAAATAGTTATCTTGGGTGGATTTTAGTGAAAAGTTTATCTCAAGTCTCAACATGAGCAGTATCCCCTTAGATTAGCTGGACTTGCGATAAGAAAGATGCAACTGCTACAACATTGAAAATGGGCATTGAGCAGAAAGAATCCTTACAAAGTTCATTCAAGTATTTGTTGAGTATAGTACCAAAAATGCCCCTAAAACAATCTGAAATTACAACTTTGCCATTAAATAGTATGAATTTACTTTTATAACCTTGTGAATATTTGAAATTCCCAAAATATGACAAATTTGTGAATTTACAATTCTGCCATTATAAATTTGCAATCTGGACCGTTGCTTGTCTTGGATCCTACGGTTGCCTTTTGTTATGTGATTAAATGACAATCTGATCTCAACCCTACATTTATGTTTTGATCCAACGCTCTATATGAAAAGCTTCCTGTAGAAGCTTTGTTTGTTCATCCTGTCCGTTTATTCAAATATTGATCCTACGACTCTTAAAGTAGCGTATTCAATACGCTGAAGGCGAAAGGTCGTGACCGTTGGATCGTTTGTTAAGATCCAACGATTGGTGTTTGATCTAACGGTGTTGCTTATGTGCAAAGTCCAACAAGTTCCAGACCGTCGATTGAATCAAATCAAATGGCTGAGAATGGAAGATGTCAGAGAATATATAGACTATCGCGTTGATCGATGAAAGACTACTGAAAAATCAATTTCTCTCTCTTGATTACTGTGTTCTCTCAACTCTCTCTACTTTCCGACTTCCTCGCCGGCAAACAATTCACTTTCCGATGAGATTATACCTTTCTTACTATTTCCAATCGGAGCAATCTCTCTATCTCGGAGGGATCTACAGTTTGATACCAATCTTGAAGTGGTTCAAGTGTTCGACAAAGATTTCAATCTCTTTCGGTTTGAAGATTCTACTGTGTTTCTTGAGTTTTTCTTTACTTCGTGTGATATCTCTCCTTGAATCTACTGTGTATTTTCTTTGTTGAATAGTTTTGTGATAGATCTTTAAGAGTTTGTATTTGCATGACAGTTTACTTTACGGTTATTTGTAAGTTTGTGTAAATTCGTGACATTAATACAAGCTACAAGAGCATCCAATTTTTGGAGCTCAACGTGGATTAGTCGAATCCAAGGAGACGGTGAACCACGGGCATTAACACTTGTGTTTCTTCGATTTCTATAATTTTTTAGTTTCTTATAATTTCATAAAATTCAAATTGTCATACAAACTATACAAAAAAGTTCTTTGAGATTCTTGCAAATCAACCACAAATTCACAACAGTATTGAATGAATTTTGAAATACAGTGTAAAGATGCATGTACAGTCATGGTATACCGGGTATGGACTTAAAAAACTATCTCCGGATTTGTTCGATTGAAATTTGAACCTGACCTAATGTGGTCCTCCACTTGGATTTCGTCAGATCTACGGGCAACATCAAGATTGAATGTAGATTGAAAAAACAGCAACAAACACAACTGGCTTTAATTGACGAATGGGTTTCGTCGAATAGTCGACTGTGTTTTTCAAAGGGAATTTACAAGCTAGCGTCGTTCTTGCCTTTCAAATTTACTTACATATTCTACATTGATGACCTAATAAGTATAATAACATATTTACCCTCACTAACTTATTTACACGTCAACACGCTTCCTCAAGTTGGTGCATGAAGATCTGCAATGCCCAACTTGCTGAGGAGGAACTGAAACTGCTCTCGTCCCAGAGCTTTGGTGAAGATGTCAGCCACCTGATTGGAGGTCGACACATGTCTCTTATCAATAATATCATCCTTGATCGTATTCCGCACAAAGTGACAGTCAATTTCAATTTACTTCTTATTAGACAATTATACCGAATTGACAGTTTATTGCAATAAAAGAAAATACTCAATAAATATAACACTTCAACAAGTACATAAATAAAAGTACAACTTCAACCTTTCACCGTCGAACAAAACATGCAAAGTTGAGGAACTTCGAGGCCTGTGAAGCTCACTGTTTCCTTAAAACATATTCGCCCTCTCCTGAGTGCTTTGAGATTCTCGAACGTCTGTCTTCCAGGATACAACGGATACGAGTTGATATGCACAGAACTTGCAACACAACTCTGGCAAACTCTAGCGATATCTTCCTTCTATCACCACTTGAAGAATGACTCAAAAACTTTCACCAAGAAGAGAGAACAAAATTCTAGACTCAAAAGTTATGTGTGTGTTTTCACTCAGGCGATCCACTATTTATAGAATTTGCGAATGAGTGTAGAGATTTTTACACATCTTGAACTTCTCCATTATATCTACTAACTTAGTGGGTTAATGGCTCAACTCTCCATTATCTCCATTATGTTAGTTATTATTGCACAACTCTTCATTTGTCCACTAACTCAATGTAATCAATGACTTGAAGGAGAAAACCTTTTCCCTTCATCTCCTTTATCAATTTATCATTCACATCTTAATAATATATTTAACAAATATGTATTATTATTTTTCCAACAACAGTTCTATAAAACAAGATTATATTTAATGTCTAAATCTTATTTTCCTAATGCAAGGGCAGAGCCATAGATTAGAACGAGGAGATGTTGGAAAATAATTTTGTTTAAAGTTATTTTTACAAAAGATTTATTTTAAAGCTTCTTTTGTTTTAAATTATTTTGGAGTTAAAACAAAATAAGTTTTAAAGCTTTCCACTTAATTAGACTTAACAAGGATATGAGCTTATGAGATTAAATTGAATTGGGTCAAATCCAATACCATTTACCTATAACCATAAAGTTAAGTGGTAGAGGGCCTACCCATTAATGGGTTATGTTAAATAAATACATCCAAGGTCACACGGTTGTCAAATCTAAGAAATCATTTAGTTTGGCTGGTTTTCTTCGGGAGAGGAAGATTCGTACGCTTGTGAGATCCTTGGGCTTTGAAGCTGTTGAAAATTTTGGAAGACAATTATAGAGGTAATTCTTGATTGCTTTATTTGTTGAGAGTTATTTTCGTATTTGTGAATCCTCTCCAATAAGCACAATTGAATGAATCAAAATCCTAGATCTCTTGTAATTTCGTTGTTCCTCCTTTTCATTTCTTCAATTCCAATTAGGATTCGAAATTAGAAATAAACAATTAGTTGTGATTTTTGTTTTTTGGTATGAATTGAATCCGAAAGCTACAATGCAAAAAAAGCATCTATGAACAACTTGCTTCCCCAGCTCAATTTAAGGCTTATAAGAACCTCTCCGAACTTGTTTCCTCCCGTTGTTATCAATTATGTCCAGCCATTTTACTCGCATTCAGTTATTAACTCATTATCTGATTCGAATTCTGGGATTATCCATCCTATTGGCTCGTTAAAGTGCTAGTATTCGAGTTCCACCGAGGCGGCGGGGTTGGATGAATGGAACCCTTGAGTGATATGGGTAAAAGGATTGTCTTTTGAGTCTTTGAAATCTGCCCTTGTGCCAGCTAGCTTCCATTGACATTTTTGGACATGGCTAATGTGGCCTTGGATGGTGGCCGTTGCCCTTGCAGTTTCTGGTATTTACAACCTTAGAAAACACTTGAACGGAGAGGCCAGCTTAGTTGAACAATTTGCCATTGTTACATCTGCTTTCACTTGGCTGACATTAGTACCTCTAGCTCATGTCAATGTTTTTCTTAAAGGACAGCCAATAAAATGTTAATTTCAATAGTTAATCCAAATCTTCTCACCGGGCTTCTGTTTGGTTTAGTGGATGGATTTCTTGGATTATTAATTGTTATTTTATATTTCTTTGGTAGAAATATTTGCATCACTTTTCTTACAAATGAATTAAGAATTTAACAACGTAGGAATTTTGTGATTTGAATGTTTATGTTTATGATTTTTGATGGTTGAGCCTTTATTTACTTAATTGTTCTATCCTTTTATTTATTTTAGAAATTGGTTGGATAAGTGTTTTGTTCAGTTAGTAGGAGCATATTGATTATATAAAAATTCATTAGTGATATAATTCTTAATCCCCGTCGGGTGTCAGAGTTATTATCACTTTGGTTGATTTTATGTGCTTTGTTATGCATATTATTATTTTTATTTATTTTTTCGTAAATCCCTATCGGGTAATCCGAAGTAATAAATTAATATATTATTTTGTGTGTGCTTTGTTTATTGTTCCATAAATCCCCATCGGGTAATTTGGTTCAATAAAATTATGTGTTGTGATATTTATTATATATTATTTCGTAAACCCCCATCGGGTAATCCGGATATAAATTATGTATTGCATTATGTGTTATTTATTGTTCCGTAAATATCTGTCGGGTAATCCAGACAATAAAATATATATTAATGTGTAGAACTCGTGAATTATTTTCTTGGTTAGATGTTACATTGTCCTCTGCTAGTACTGCTTAAGCTTATGTTGATCTGTTGAGATCTTTACCTTTGGATGACGCTAATTATTTTGATTGGAAGAAGAGAGTGAATCTTCTTCTAGACTATCTTGGTTATAAGGAAATATTACTTATTGATATTTCTCCGGTTAAACCTATTGGAACTGCTACTCCGACTGATGCTGCATTGTCAAAGGCCTATGAGAATTGGGTCAATGCAAACAGGATGGCAAGATACCATATCCTTTTAGGTTTACGTACACCGCTCTGAAGAACCTATACCAAAGTTGTGAATGTTAAGGATATTCTAGACAGTATTGAATAGAAGTATGGTCAAACTTCTCAAGATCACGTAGACAGTCTTTGGAAATCTTTCATCAAGACTAAGGGTGGAGATAATGAAGATGTAAAGGCTCATGTGAACAAGATGGTTTCTTTAGCTGATGAACTACAATCTCTTGGAACTACCATTGCTGAAACTACAAAAATCAGCACTATTATTGATTCACTGCCCGGTGCTTACATGTATATAGGAGAAGTATATTCTGTTGCTAACTGCAAATGGATAGTGTGGGATCTTATTAATCGTGTTGATGCTGAAGTTGATAAGAAGAGAAATGCTAAAAGTGAGAAAGTAGAAACTTTGCAGATGATTCAGACTCAGACCTTACTCCAAGTCATTGAAACCCAAAAAGGGAAAGTTTATGAAGCATACGAATAGCAATAAACGAACTTTTCAGCCACAACAATTGCAAAACTCATCTCATACTGGTGGAAATGATCGTTCTAAAGTGCATGCTACAGACA
The DNA here is from genome assembly GCA_028565015.1 of Pinguicula moranensis. Classification (NCBI taxonomy): domain Eukaryota; kingdom Viridiplantae; phylum Streptophyta; class Magnoliopsida; order Lamiales; family Lentibulariaceae; genus Pinguicula; species Pinguicula moranensis. The sequence goes on from JAOWBN010196604.1 coordinate 9,245, forward strand.
ATAAGGAATATTAGATGTCATCGATTGGGACATTTGCCAAAGATTGTAGAGTTGACTATAGTAAGATTGCTTCGAGTGGAAATGTGAACAACAACCAGAACAATCGAGACAATCAGAAAAAGTATGGTAATAATGCAGCAGGTGTGGTATTCAATTTGAATTATACTTTTATCAAACCTAATAGTTGGTGGGTTGATTCTGGAGCTACTATTCATCTTTCTAACCATATGCATGGTTTCAAAAGTTTAAGAAGAACTGAACCTGGTGAGAGTTATGTCCGAATGGAGAATGATGATAAGGCATTGGTTGATGGAGTTGGAGACTATGAGTTGAAGTTAGAATATGGACAACACTTTGTCTTAGTTAATTGTTTATTTGTTCCCGATTTGAGATGAAGTTTATTGTCAATGTCTGCTTTAGAGAAACTTGGCTATGCTTTTCTGTTTAAGGATGGTCGTTTTGTTATGATCAAGGATGATACTATCGTTTTATATGATTTTAGAAACATGGATATGTATGCTTTGAAACTTAATGGCAATGAAGTTTTCAATTTGGTTGATAGATCTTCTGCCCACAATTCATCTTACTTGTGGCACATTCAATTATCTCATATCAGTAATTCGCGTATTCAGCAACTTATTCGTGATGGTTTCTTGGACAATCTGAAATTTGAGGAGTATGCTCCATATGAAAGTTGCATTTATGGAAAGATGCACAAATTACCATTTCCTAAAGGTCTTAGAAGCTTTGGTAAGCTAGAAATAATTCATATATATGGGCCATTCAGCACTAAGACTAAAAATGGATGTGAATATTTTATCATATTTATTGATGATTTTTCGAGATATAGATATGTATATCTCATGAATAAGAAGTATGATGCACTTGAATTCTTCGAGAAATTCAAACTTGAAGTAGAGAATAGAGCGGGTGGAAAGATTAAAGCATTTCATACAGATCGTGGTGGTGAATATTGTTCTACTTTGTTTGGTAAGTTTTGTGAAGAGCATGTAATTATCCACATGAAAATTATGGCTTATATACTCCTCAGCAGAATGGTGTAGCTGAGAGAAGCAATTGTACAGTGCTAGAAATGGTAAGATCCATGTTGGCTCATGCTAACCTTTCTACTAGTTTCTGGGGTGATGCATTATTGACTAGTGCTTTTATTTTGAATAGAGTTCCAACAAAATCAGTTGAGATTATACCTTACAAAGTTTGGTTTGGAAGAAAGGTTAGTTTAAATCATATTCGAGTTTGGGGTTGCGTAGCTCATGTACTTATCCTTGATCCTTCAAGAGATAAGCTAAGCTATAAAACTAGAAGATGTTTTCTTATTGGATATTCTGATTGGTCTAATGTTTACAAGTTATACGATCCAACTGCAAATGTAGTAGTAGAAAGTCGCAATATCAAGTTCTTAGAAGATAGATTTGACTCTGAGAATTTGGAAGGAGAAAAGAATTTGCTTGAGGAAATCGATGAGAATCAAACCACTAAGAATTTGTCACCCACTTTGGAGCAGCCTACTGAGTCATATGTTATATCTAGATAAAGGAAAGAATATCTTGAAGCCACTAGAAAGAGCTCAATAGTTATTAATTGTCTTATTGGCTCAGAATATCATGTTTATAATGGTGAAATTTGTGAAATCGTCAGAATAAATGAAGATATGCATGATCCAAATGCCTTTTCAGAGTTTGTGACAGATGTGGATAAAGAGTTATGGTTAGAATCTATACATGAGGAGCTTCAATCTCCTTATAAAAATAATGTGTATACTTTAGTTGATCTTCCTACAGATTCTCAAGTGATTGGCTGCAAATGGGTATTTAAGAGAAAGAAAAATTTTGAAGGTATTGTTGAGAAGTATAAAGCTTATTTAGTTGCAAAAGAATACAATCAAACTCATGAAATTGATTATATTGAAACATTTTCTCCTGTTGCACGCATTCAATCAATAAGAGTCATACTTGTTGTAGTTGCATACTTTGATTTTGAGTTATATCAAATGGATGTGAAGACAGCTTTCTTGAATGGCGAACTCAAAGAGGATATCTATATGAAGCAACCAAAAGGTTTCCTGACTCAAGAAAGTGAAAGCAAGGTATGTAAACTAAATAGATCTCTATATGGTATGAGCAAGCCTCTCGATAATGGAATATAAGGTTTCATGAAAAAGTCACTGTTTCTGATTTCATTCAGAATTCAGCAGAGTCTTGCATATATGTTAAGAAAGTGGGAGAATATATTATGTTCTTAACATTATATGTTGATGATATTTTTCTGGCTGGAAACAATAATAATCTCTTGCTTGAGACAAAGAATTGGTTATTTTCTGTATTTGAAATGAAAGACTTGGGAGAAGCTCCTTTTATCCTTGAGATTAAAATTGTTCGTGATAGTGCTGCACAAAACATTTCATTATTACAGGAGCAATAGCAACAATGTACCCAGTATATTCTCAACTAAGTTGGGGTCTGGGGGTCAGATGTACGCGGCCTTACCCTTGTAATTATACAAAGAGGTTGTTTCCGTTGTGACCCAATATGCATTGCGCCATTTAATATATTGAGTTCCAGAAACTTTACTAAATAAAAACACTGCAATTTAATAGAGTCATTTTTCTTTAGTCCATTATTAGCACAAAGCTAAAAGAATTGTCAATTATAACTCTTTCAGCTCCATTTGCAATGGACAACGTGACTGAAAATATTTTCTCATTTAGCCTATATCCACTACATCCAGTCATTAAATAGTTATCCCAGGTTGTCCTCACGAGAGTTTCAAAATCTTTCACTTGATTCCAACAGTTTAGTATACAGAATAGGGTCGTTCCCTAGCCGATTATTTCTTGTTTGAGCATTACTGGCCTTGATCAGAGGTTAGTCATTCGATTGACATTTGGTGAGGGCTTGGCCATGTCAGAAGCTATTCTATGGATAGAAAGAATCTATTTAGCCGACTGGCAGAGGTATATCGCTTATTTTTCCATGTATAACAGCGTCTCTGTAGAGGGATGTCTACAAGCTTTGTTTGCCTTAAAAATTGATTTAAACATCCCATTTCATAGGTGGGATTTATATGTTGAGACTTTCGTCCACCCGCCGTTCTCAAAACATTGAAATTTCCACATAGACACCATAAATCATTTGGATCCTGCCGCAACATGTTGATGAGTTCAGACCATAGTTATTTCTTTGTTGGTAGTTCACTAGGGGAATAGATGTTCACTATCATAACTCTTCATTTCTGTGGCCCCTATCGGCTGACCACCACTAACATTCCATGGCTTTCCCAACTGGTTTCCATCTCAAAAGACTCTGGGTCCCAAATGAAGAGTATCCCTCTTGAGTTACCGATGACATTTGTTGCTCTCCAGTTGAACCTTTAATTCAGCCAAAGGTCTTGATAGTCAATAGTTGTGATTGAGTCTGACTTGGTTATTGGATGCATATCAATTGTATCCTCTCCTTCCTGACCATTTCTTTCACCTCTTATCTCATCCTCCTTTCCCCCATTCCCCGGATGTTATAACTTGCAATATTCATGGGATGGGGTCCTTTTCTCGTTGTACCTCAACCTAATTTCTGATTAGTATAATATTGTTATGATTGCAAACTTTGAGTTGTTCAATAATAGCTGAGAGCTCAATTATTGGCGAATTTGATTTCATATCTATCTCATTCTCTAATTCAAATATTTTTAACGACTTTTAAATTTAAGAAGGCAATATCAACTAATAAAGGTGAGTTTAGAGATTTTGCTAACTTGGCTGCAAGTTTGGCCACCGTGGAATTGGCTCAGCCTTTTTGGGGGTACTTGCTAAAACCCAGTAGTAATTTTCTATATTATGGAGCTGGTCCCTCTGCATCTCTGCATTTTTCATCACCGATATTATTTTTTCCTATTTTTTTTGTTGCTCTTGGATCTTTATCTCTGGTAGTGTCCTCGGCATGTTTTATATTTTTACGTTCCATAAATGGCCCAGATTGGCTATCAGACCCTGGAAGAGGCCCAAATGAAATATGGAGTGTTCCTAATAGGTCAAGCAACCTATAAGGCCAAAGATTCCACTAAAGCCTTCAGTACTGGCACGGGCCCAACTAATGCCAAACATTATGGCAAGCCTGGACTACATGAACACACCTGCTTCTATAATTTTTTGGGTTCAGTGATGCTTACAGAGGGAGCCAGTACAACCATTGGCCTTGTTAATCCCGATCCTTCATTTGGACATTAACTTACATAGGATACGTTGTCCGCTCCTCACTAGAATCCAGGCGGTGTATCGTCTACCTCCTACCCGTTCGACCATTCTATCGTGTTTGCCTCGAGCGGTGCCTTAGCAGGTGAGGCTGTAACATACTGTAAATTGGAAATTTTAGCCGTTGAGCTGTAATCAATTGTCATGTCTACATTTTCTCGGAAAGGGGAAACTCGTTGGAGGAAGCGCCGAGAAATCAGCTTCATTGGCGTGTGAGCTTTCTTTCGTTTATCTTAATGTCACTTTTGTTTTTACCCACCATGCATTTGAGGGAGGTCGATTGACCTCCTCCTAAATGAACATAATCACCATTTTTGTACCTAATTCAACCTCCATCGTACTCACTACTGGATCCACCAATTCAGTCAGGATCAACGCCTTCCACACAAGCATGTTTGTCTTCCTAGCTTTGTAGTTGGCTACTTTCATGCAGTGTCCACTTGTGTTTGCCACCTCGGTGAAGAATCGCTCATCCCAACATGGTAGAGGTGTGCCATGTATGCGAATCCATGTGTCCTGGCCCCATCCGTTGTTTGTCAAGCCATCCCTTAGTTGTCAGACTCCCATTCTCTCCCAAGTTGATTCATCGATGAGCAATTGAAGATTTTGATTTTCTGTGCTCAAGCGGATTGAAATTTTGCCAACTTCTAAAGGTGTGACCATCGCACCCGCATAGTTGGCTCTGCTCAGTTCCTTATCCACTTGTTCTACCTATGTTAACTGTCGGAGTTCCCCCATCTGACACTCTTTCAGCCACAAGCTTTCCTCTGGTCGGGGAACGTATTCCATTTTGATTCCGCCTAAAGAGTTTCTCACTGAGGGTATCAGCAGGTGGTTACCATTGTAGTTTGTTCTGATGCGGCGAAGCCTACTTTCATTTTTGCCCTGTGCTGACGGTTGCCTCATCTTGACTAAGCTTGCTTTCAACCGTAATTTCCCACTACTAGTCCATTTAGAATTTCCTCCAATTGCATAAAGGACTCAGTTGGAGAAAACCTCACAAAAGCAAACCTTCCTCCTAGTCTGTCTAGCTTTTTTAGGAGGTGTGCATCCCGTACAGGACCAAAATTGGAGAAGAAGAACTCCATTTCTGGCTTCCCAACATAGCTGAGAAGTTGTTGATATAGTACAAAACTGTTTCCTCTTTTAGATGCTTGATGTAGTTGGAGAGCCGCCTCTTCATAGTTTGCAGTTCGGGTGCTTTAGCAGTTGGTTGATGCTCAACCTTAACAGGTGATATTTGTTAGGATATAACAACACATACGATCAAAGACAAGTGCGAAAATGAAATGAAAACACAGATTTACGTGGTTCACCCAAATTGGCTATCCTACGGCAGCTAGGGTTCTTTATTTCACTATTTTTCTAATACAGAATACAATGAAAGACAAAAGTATTTATAGGCAAGAATTTTGATACAATTAGAATTCCTCCAGTGACTAATCAAATGGCGTAACTACCCCTCCAACTAGTGGACACGTTCTCCACTAACTGATTTGGGCTCCAACATCAAAAAACTCCCACTTGGAGACTAATCAGTCAACCAACCAACTCTACTCTTCATGTCAATGTACTCTTCACAATTTTCTAGCCGCATCATCTCCCATATCACTGTAGGAGACCAACTGAGGCCTTGCATAGCCCCAGTTTTCCAGCATCAACACCTTTA
>JAOWBN010196615.1:0-15180 GCA_028565015.1 Pinguicula moranensis
CCGGAGACTACGATCCAGAGACGCTTCCGCATCAAGTAAGTATCGAATACGGTTCGGTCGTATTCGGATTCGTTCCTACTTATTTAGTTTTTTCTTTAGTTGATTAGATTTGTTCTAATTATAGTCTACAAGCATCAAGTTCGGAGAGTCGTTCAAACAACCACAGTCAAAGTTAAGGTGGGGGTTCTAAGAGAAACAACCCTCCTTGTAAACACTGTGGAAAAATGGGTCATTTTCCTTTTAAATGTTGGAAGAGACCAGATGTAAAGTGCAGCAAGTGCAATCAGGTTGGAAATGAAGCTGTGATTTGCAAAAGAAAATATGTTGAAAAACAAGCAGAAGATGCGAAAGTTGCTCAAGCTGATCATAGTGAAGAAGACCTTGTGTTTGTGGCGACATGTTTTTCTGCAAAGACCTCTCCAGAAGCTTGGCTGATTGATAGTGGTTATCCGAACCACAGGACTAATGACAAACATCTCTCTAAGAGAGTTGAAGCCTCTTGGATATGCTAAAGTGAAGGTGGGAAATGGTGTCTATATTCCAGCAAAAGGAAGAGGAACTGTTGCATTTGCAACCAGCTCAGGTACAAAAACAATTTTTTATGTTCTTTATGTACCTGAAATTGATCAAAATCTATTGAGTGTGCCCCAACTATTAGAAAAGGGATTTAAAAATACCTTTGAAGATTTGCATTATGTTATCCAAGATGCTGCTAGATAGAAAATTATGCGGGTTAAAAGAAGTAGAAGCTTGTTATTTCATCCAACGAAGGAGGAAGGAGTACTCAACCTATTCCACCAAATCAGCATCACTGAAGTTTGGCACAAAAGTCTTGGACACTGTCATCTTCAAAGAATACTGAATATGAAAAAAATTATATGACAACAGGTTTACTGGATCTGTTGAACATTTGCTGAATTGCGAAGCTTGTCAAAATCGGCAAACATAATAGAAAGTCATTTCCTACATCTTATTGGACAGAATCACAAAACCTACAACTAGTCCATACAGATGTGGCAGGACCTCAAAGAACCCCATCACTCCAAGGTAATCGCTACTACATTCTTTTCATTGATGTCTTAACAAGAATCTGCTGGGTCTTTTTCTTAAAATTCAAGTCAGAAGTGTCTGGTGTGTTTCGGATGTTCAAGAGCCAGGTGGAGAACCAAAGTGGATGCAAAATTCAACCTAAAAGTTCCGATAATGGAGAGAAGTAAACCTCAGCAAAGTTTAACTTGTTCTGTGATGAAGCTGGCCTAGGACATCAACTTACTGTATTTTACACTCCATAATAAAATGGAATTAGCAAAAAGAGAAATAGATACGTCATGGAGATGGCAAGCTGCATGTTGCATGAGAAGGAGTTCCCAAAACGTTTATGGGCAGAACTAATACAGCAGTATTTCTACATAATCGTCTTCCAAGAAGCAGTTAAAGATAAAACTCCCTTTGAGGCTTGGCACCGGTATAACACCTTCATTAAGCTTTCTTAAAGTTTTTGGTTGTGTATGTTTTGCCCATCTTTCAAAAACGAATAATTTTAGTATGATAATCAATCCTATATACAACAATAATAACATATCTAGTATATTCTCAATCAAGTTGGGGTCTGGGGATCAGATGTACGCAGTCTTACTCTTGTAATTATACAAAGAAATTATTTCCGTTGCGACCCAAAATGCATTGCGTTATTTGATGTATTGATTTATAGCAACTTCAATAATAGAAGCAATAGAATTTAATAGATTCATTAGGTGGGGTGATAATAAAACTAAAATAATAATCAACCCTGTATATAGGTGTTTAATACAAGGGTAAATTAGTAAATAAGTACAATTCTAGAATATAAAAGAAGTCTTTAGACGATGGGCCTGAGCTCATATTCCAACAATCCCCCTGAAGCTATGACGGAGATATTGACGAGCCCGAGCTTGCAGAGAGATAGTTGTAGGAGCCGCGATCCAACGGGCTTGGTGAACATATCGGCCGTCCGATTTTATGGGGAGACAAACTATGGGGAGATTACTCATGATCTGACTTTCTCATGGATAAAGTAAACATCGACCTCGATGTGCTTCGTTATTTCATGAAAGACAGAATTGGATGATAATATAATAGCACACTTATTATCACATAACAAAGAGGATGAATCCGTTACTGGAAACACCAATTCCTGGAGGAGGAAGAAAAGCTATAGTAGTTCACAGGCCCCTTGGGCATAGACCAATACTCAACTTCAGCGGTAGACCTAGAGACAATTGCTTGTTTCTTACTTTTCCGTAAGATGAGGTAACTGCCACAAAAAGTGCATAGACCTGAAGTGGAATGACGATCACTTTTTGAACTTGCATAATCAACATCTCTAAAGTAGAAGAGATCAGACTGAGGTCTTGATTTTAAGAAGAGACCAGAATAGCACAAGTCTTCAGATACCAGAAAATATGATAAATGGCATCTAAATGTGATGTACGTGGCGAGTAGATTAACTGCTGACAACACTAACAGCAAAAGTGATATCTGGTGTTGTGTTTGTCAAGTAGACGAAGCGACCCACGAACTGCTGGTACACAAATGGATCTGGTAATAATTCTCTCATATCTGCAGATAACTTCAGATTCAGATAAATGGGAGAAGAGGCAGGCCTACACCCGAGCATCCCAGTGTCCTAAAGGAGGTCAAGTGAGTACTTTCGCTGGGACAAGAAGATAACTTGGCGAGACCTAGTCACCTTAAATGCAAGAAAGCATTTAAGAGAATCCAAATCCTTAACATCGAATAACATCACAAGTGACGCTTTACATGGACAATACCAGGTGCATTGTCCCTAGTAACAATGATATCTTACACGTACAGTGAGATAATGATGCATTGTGCACGAGAATTATGTCGAGTAAAGCAAGTATGGTCAGAATGACACCGAGTGAATCCCAGAGTGAGTACCACATCGTTGAAGCAGCCAAATAATGAACGAGGAGATTTTTTCAAACAATGGAGAGATTTTTGAAGGTAAAAGACTCTCCCTGAATACTCCCTCTTAGCCCAAAAACCAGGCGATTGACCCATATAGATCGTCTCAGGTAGATCCCCATTAAGAAACACATTCTTAACATCAAGTTGATACAAGGGCTACAAATAAGAGGAAGCAAGCGAGACAAGTAGCTGGACGACTGTGAGCTTAACCACAGGAGAAAAAGTAGCCCATAATCCTTACTGGGCCCTAAGTGGCCTCTTTTTTTTAGTTAAGCCAAACTTTCATTAAAAGAAAATATTTACACAAAAGTTCCAACCAAAGAGCACAGGCCGTTCTTGAAATTACAACCCACCTAAACCTACTAGCCATCCATGGTTAAAGAAAATGCATCAGTGATCTTTATACTCCATTGCTGTCCTAAGTGAACTCTTTATCCTGAAGTCGGGCGTTGTAGTGATCGATAGTGCCATCTATCAAATACTTCACACTAAACACCCATTTGTAGCCAACGGTACACGTTCCTCGGGGGAGAGCAACAAGCTCCCAAGTCGGATTGCACTGAAGAGCATCCATTTCTGCTTTCATGGAAGCAACCAAGTGAGAATTCTAGAGGGCCTCATGAATAGACAAGGGAATAGAAATTGAAACAACTGCATTGATGGAAGAATGATGGGATTTAGACATTCCCTGATAAGAAATATACTTGGAGATAGGGTGATTAGTGCAAAATGTAAAAGTCAACCAATCAGGTAGGTGTCGGTCACGGGTGGGATATCGAGGAACATCAACATAAGAAGCTATGGGAGAAGACACAGTACCTGAATCCAACAAAGACTCTGGTGAAGGCGCAGTGGAGCGTGGACAACGAGAATACATACATAGGGAAACCAGAACCAGGGGATCAGGGATAGGAGCTGGAGCAGTTGGAGAGCCATGTATCTGGATAGTATGAGGGAAAGCAAACAGTTCCACTGCAATAAGTCGAGCAACATTGTCCAGAGAAGTTAGAAGGACCTGTAAATAAGGGATGTTTCCAGAAATGTGGCATCCAAAGAGTTATAAAAGTGATGAGTGGCAGGGTCATAGCATCGATACCCTTCGAACATAGAGAAATATCCCACAAAAATACATTGGACAACCTTATCATCAAGCTTTATATATGGGTAGGATTTTTGTTTTAGACAAAGCATGTACACCTAAAGACACGAGGGACAATAGGAAATAGTACGCTATTAGACTTAAGAATATGAAGAGGAATCATACCATGTAGTACACAACTAGGAGTACAGTTAATAAGATAGGTAGCATTGAGGATAGCCAAAGTGCCATAAGGTTTTAGAAATGCCCATACCACGCAAAAGACACCAAACAATAGACATTAAATGTCAATTCTTGCATTACACCGTTATGTTCAGGAGTGTAAGCGCAAGTAAGTTGTTAGAGAATGAATGTCACATTGGTTAAGTTTCAAGCTGAATTCATCGGAAATATATTCATGATCATTATCAGACCGAATATGATATTGGGTTTTGACCATTTGCAAGAAATTATGGAAGTGAAAGAAAAGCTCGATTTTTTTCTTCATTAGATAAATCCAAGTACAATGAGTATAATTATCAATAATGGTGACATAATATCGGTTCTGTGAGAAGGTTGTGACAGCTAAAGGTTCCCAAATATCAAAATGAATAAGATCAAAAACACTTGGTACTCGGTGCATGAAAGGAATGAAAGACGTACGAGTATGTTTAGAAAATTCACAAATCACACAGTGAAATAGAAAATGCTTGCAAGCTTTATTCAAAGAATGAAATAACCAACATAAATACTGAAAGATTGCATGTCCAAGTCGAGGATGCACAAATCTATGTTTGTGGAGAAAAACATAATTATGGGAGTATGCCAAAACAAATTTGGAGTGAGACAATGAAATAATAGCTTGTAGTGAAGAGGCCACTCGGGATAGTGTCCCCAAAGTAGTAGAGGTCATCACGTACATGCCCCTACCAAAAATCTTCTTCAAATCCAGGTCCTACAAATAACAAAAATGTGGTGAAAAAATATGATTTTTAGTAAGGCGATGAACTAAAAGAAGACTATAAACAAAATTAGGGACATAGTAAATAGATGAGAGAGTTATGTTAGAATATAATTGAGCATCACCCTGACTACGGATGGGAATAAAAGACTCATCCACAATACGAACCGATTGGTCAATGGGGGTAAATGTGAATGTAAAGGTAGAAATCTCACAGGTCATATGGTTATTTCCACCCGAATCCTGAATCTGTGCAGAGTAGGATGACTTACCATGAAGAGTAGAAGGAGTATCAGAGTGACAACAATAGCCATGGGACCCGAGGCTGAGGAAGAAGCGTTCAATCCCAGATGTGATTGACCCCAGGACTTCTCTTTTGGAGGATCACCCATGATATTACACAGAGAATAATAAGAATGGAAGAATAGTGAGAACTTATGGTTGGCATGAACACACAATCTGTCAAATAACAGTAGTGGAATAGACAATTGAGACTAGACACTCAATCTTCCAAGAACACTGAACTGGTTAAACAATAGAGACCAGACACTCGATCATCCAAGGAAAAATAATAGACGGACAAAGGCTCTTAATACAACATAGGAAAGATCACGTACTTAGATCTGCAATCAGACCAGTTGCATGGGAGATGACGGCAACAACGGTGGTGGCTGGAGACAGCGGGGGCGACAGTTGTAGGCGGCAATGGTGGCTGGAGGTGGAGACAACGTCAGGTGGAAGGGTGTGGAGTGGGGTCGACAGTTTTGTGGTGGATGGGGGCCACAATTTTGTGGAGATTGAGGAGGGCGACGATTTTATGGTATGCTAGGGTTAGGATTTAGTTATAATACCAAAAAATATTCAAAAAATGAATAATGTTATTAGGATAATCAATCCTATATATAAGTGTTTAGTACAAGGGTAAAGTAGTAAATAAGTACAACTATATAATAAAAAAAGAATGCTTTAGAAGATGGGCCTGAGGCCATATTCCAACATTCCACAAGTCAAGAGAGACAAATTTGATAAAAAGGCAATTCCATGCATCTTTCGAGGTTACAGTTCAGTTTCACCCTACAAAGTGTATCACCCTAAAAAGCCTACAAAGTGTATCACCCTCAAACAGGAAAAATATTGATCACAAGAAATGCGCACTTCAATGAGGATGAGAAATGGGACTGGGATAATGCACAAGGTTGAGAACCTTTACAAAAATTTGAAGGTCTTTCCATTGATGGGCAAACTGTAGGGCCAAATGAATTGGACAAAAGTGAATTGGAAGAGGATCCTCTAACGAGAAGAACAAAATCACTTTCATACATATACCAAAGATGTAATGTAGCACTATGTGAACCTGTTGACCATGAAGAAGCTCTGAAAGATCCAAAGTGGAAGAAGAGATGTTGATGATTCAAAAAAATCAGAGTTGGGAATTGGTCAATTGACCTGGGAATAGAAAAGTAATTGGAGTAAAGTGGGTGTACATAACAAAGCTCAATGCGGACAACTCAATCAACAAGTACAAAGTAAGGCTCATTGTTAAGCATCAAAGGCATGGTACAACAGGATAGATGAAAATTTGCTAAGCTTAAGTTTCATAAAGACTTCATCGAAGGCCACCATATACATTGAATGTAAGGGCATTCATGTTCTTAATTGTGTCTATTTATGTTGATGACCTTTTGGTAACAAGAGATAATGCACAAATGGCTACTGAATTTAAGCAAGAAATGATGCATGTCTTTGAAATGACAGATCTTGGACTTATGTCCTACTTTCTTGGGTTGGAGATTGATGAACCGATTTTATACCGATTTATAATCGACTTTTATGCTTAAATTGTGTTGATCTTCAAGGGATAGAGGTGCATTTCATACCTATTTCTTGTGTTTTGCTAAGGTTTGATGAATATGTTACAAAAACCGATAAATGAAGGATAAATGCCCAAAATTGCAAGGTCGTGGCCCCAAATGTACAAGTCACAACCCATTTGGATAGCACACGTCGATTTTGGCGGGAAAGTGCATGAGAAACTGTAGAATGACTATTTTTCCTCACTTACAGGAAAATATCTTGTTCAAAGCTTCTGAAGGAAGCTAACTCAGTCAAAGCTTCCCGAGGAAGCTAACTTTCACATATATCGCACGAAAGACATGATACTCCATTCATTTTGGGGAGGATTCCTTCCTGGAATCCGGGGAACAAGGCAGCAACTCTTGGAAAGGAGGCTTAGAGAAGAAGGAGGAGTTCCGATGACTTCCTATTCATCCAAGGGGTTTCTTGACTCTATGAACTCAACCTTTTTTTACCCTAGTGTGGTTCGTGCCTTGAGCATGGGCTAAAACTCTATTTTAGGGCATGATGTAGTCCTTTGTGAAATTGGATGTGGATTTCGAATGTTTAATTTTTTGGAAATGTTGTTATCATTGTTTGGTTTTATTGTACTTTTTCCTTAACTTGCATGTGTCTAACCGACATTTGCACGTTCACTAAGCATGGTGGAAGGTCAAGAGACACAACCCATATTAGAAATGGTAAACCCAACAACAATCACTATAGCATGAGAATAACTATGGGGTTATTGCTACCGTGTATGGATTTCCTAAGAGTAAAGCCTTTGTTGTATTCGAGTGTGACATTCAAGAGGTGCATGCTTATATTTCGTAAGAGGGATGGTTTTACTCGAGAGAGATTTGCTACTAAAATAGGAAATTTTGTAGATAATGGGACAACTAATCCAAAGACTAATCACAAAAAGAAACTTCCTAAGGACACTAGGTGGTGAAGTTACTAGCCCTAGATCTTATATCCAAGCATTGTTAGCTTTCGTACCTTGTTTATCCAAACTGAAATTACAAAAATAGTCTTTTATTCTAGTCTTGTTTATGTTCTATTTATAGATTAGTACATGCTCATTGTTATTTAGCCAAATATAGAACTCATTAATTTTGGTAATTATTATCTAGAATCCTCGTGGTTCGACACTCTTCTCATCATTGTATTACTTGTGCGGCTTGTACACTTGCAAGATATTAAACACAACAGCGATCAAGCTAGAGCATAATGAAGAATTAATTGTCTAGAATAAGTATGCAAAGGAAATATAAAAAAACATTTCAGATGGAGGAAAGCAAAGCAACAAACACGCCAAGGGTACAAAAAGAAAAGGTGAGCAAGGACGATGGAAAATAAATTCAAGGTCCGTTAATGGCTGGGAATACCAGTACAAAATGACAAACCCCTTACCTATCTCATATGTAAGTTTGCAAATCCTTACTTATCTAATCGCAACATGCCATATATGATTTTTAGCAATTTGGAAGCATTCTAAAAGCTAGTGTTTGCCTGTATCAAAATTGAAGAAAAAACATAATTAGGAAATTGCCATTTGCAGCCTGGATGACCCTGCATCCACATATGGTCAACCGAGTGATACATAGCATTGAACCGAGCCATGCACTAGCATACCCAGAGGTACCACATAATGACCCTGGGAAATATTTGAGTGAGTAATCCTTCAAACCCTGACCGATGGGTCACATACGCCCATTGAGTCACTATACCCTTCCAAGTCCTCGTTTGTGCGATTGGGATCTTGAATAGTATCAGTGCTCTGTTCCATAGTTCCAAAGCCAACATGCTGCCTGATAAAATATGATCCATTGTCTCTTGTTGTCTTGGATCACAACATTGGCATGACGAGGCAAGTGTTACACCCTTACTAATTAGATGGTCATCTATTGAGAGACAGTTTTGTCATACCATCCAGGAGCATAGAGTTACCTTCATTGTTCCTCAACAACTAGTTTAGGCATTAAAGATTTCGCTTGTATCCTTTCAGCTTTGTCCCTGATGACCTCCCATGTTGATTTTAGGGAAAACTTCCCATCTTGGGTGGGCATCCATATGAAAACATCCATTTCAATATCAGGCCTTGGTGGTTTCACCGCCAGGATTTCCCCTGTCAGTTTTGCCCCACCATTTGAACCAGGTCCAGTTGTGCCCACTACCCATCCATTACGAAATTCGCCACTTTCGACTCCTTGTTTAAAACATGTTGGAATCGTACAACAAGAAGGTCCGTCACTAGCCATTTTTCGAACAAAAGGAAGAGTCTTGCTTCTTTCCTATGATTTTCAGATTCTGCAGCACCTCTCCCCTAACACTCATGGCGTATTTCCAGAACCATGAGTCTGATTGCCTCTTGCGTCTCTAAAAAATATGATCATGACGGTTGTATCAAGCTTAAGAACCTTTTCCATATACTGTACTCATTGCTAAGTTTGAAACACAGCTTCATCGCCATTGCCTTTTCGACTTCAAACAGATCTCGTACTCCAAGTCCCCCTTCCCCTGTTGGCTTGCATATCTTTTTATAGTTCTGTTAGTGAACTTTCTATTGGTTGTGCCTTCCACTCCCAGAAGAAATTACCCAACATCCATTGGATCTTAGACAAGGAAAAATGCAATAGTTTCAGAACAGATTTTATGTGTACTAGGAGGCTGGACATCACGTGTTTTACAAGCACTAGCCGATCACATTTGGATAAAAGACGTCCTCGCCACTCCGAGATTTTCTTTCTTGTTATACTGAGAAACAACTCCAGCATTTGCCGAGTTAGTATTCCTGCGTTCATCGGGGATCCTAGGTAAACCATGGGGAATAATCCTCCTAAATCCATTGATCCTTTGTATATGATTCTTCCTTACCAGGCTTATGTATCTAGACATAAAGCATGCTATGTTTTCTTTGCAAATAACTTGTATGCATCAAGCACAATAGTTATCTAGTATTCTCACCAAGGCCTTGATCGGCCAGAGGTCACCACATGAAAACAGTAGGATGTCGTCTGCACACATCAGGTGTGTGATCAAAGGGGCCACTATTAGATGGTGGAATCTTTTAATCTTCCTTGATCTATGACCTTGTATAATCATGCGGGAGAGGGTATCCTAAACCAATATAAATAGGCAAGGGGACTATGGATCCCCTGTCTGAGCCATGTGATGACTAAAGAAACCAAGTGCTACACCATTCATTGCGGAGGAGAATCACTGCTCTATCACACATTTCATGATTAGGGAGACAACGTTAAGTGAGAACCCATTTTCTTTCAAAACTTCCTCCAGGAAGTCGTAGTTAACTTTATCATATGCTTTGGCCATGTCTAGTTTGACCATCACATTCCCTCCCATGCGTTTGTTATGGATAGAGTGTATTAACTCTTGTGCGAGTGTTATGTTATCTAAAATGCTCCGATGTGGCATGAACTCCTTGTTCCTCAGCAACTAGTTTAGGCATATGTATATTTAGGTGGCTGACCAACACTTTCGACATCACTTTATACACCACTAAACACGAACTAATCAGCCAGAACTTCTCAAAGTTGTCTAGTTTCTCCACTTTGACAATTAGTGTGATCAAGCTTGGGGCAAACATGTGGGGCAATGGAGTACCCCCCAAAAAAATCCCTATTGCTCAAACAAGTCAGAGATGTTGAAACTCAAGTTTGGAGCTAAGTTAGTCAATATTTGTTCAAAATAAGTTGTCGCCTCCTCATGGACACTCTGAGCTGGTTTAGTCAGGATTTGTTCAAAATAAGCTTTGTTATGCTGAAAATTCAAGGATGCATGGAAGGATTTTATGTTCTTATCCACTTCTTTCATCCATGTTTTCCTTATTATGCTATAAATCCAAGTGAGCAGTTCTTTATTTTCTCATTCCTGGAGTTTGCCTTTTTGTGACCATGTACTTTTAGTCTGTGGCAGTTGAAAATTGTATTTGTGACCTATTTTCTAGAGTCCCAGCTTGGATTCTAGGAGTTTGATATTAATATCTACCCGGCCAAATATATCTTTGTTCCATTCCCACAACACATTTCTCAGATTTTTGAGCTTCTGCCCTAAAGTGAACAAACCTACCGGCAGCATCTGAGATTTCCAGGATTTCGCCACCATAGGAAGAAAATGTTTGCTTGTGTACCACATGTTCAGTTATTTAAAGTGTTATCCTTATTGTGGCATAGGTTCTTCAAACTTCACCAAAATAGGGTTGACGTCTTCCTTCTCAAAAGATTGTAGGTTCTTCGTGCGTTCCAACATAGAAAATCAGCATTAACGAACATTCTCTCTAGTTTAGCCCAGGGTGTGTGTTGCACTAGGAGAAATTCTTACCACAACTCTTTTGTTCTACAAAGGCACATGCATGCAAGCAGTCATAAAAATTTTGCATTGGTAAAATGAGACAGGTTGTACCCCCAATCCTCTCCATATTCGACCAGATGACATTAAAATCCCTTAAAACCATCATCCAAGGGATGTTGATTGGTTGAGCATCCCTAAGATATTGCCATACACTTTCCATAAATGAAAGCAACTAAGATATTTACTCCCCTTGCTTCTATCTGCTACTAATGGCTTGTGTGTTAATGTGCAACACCACGAATTCGTTCTCTATTCGCCAAAAAATCCATAGTTTCCTACTTGCAACCTCCTTTGACACAAAATGAGGGAATCGAACAATATGTGCTAACCATCTCATTTTATCTTCTAATAGATAAGTTTCCGCTATCGTAAAAAGGCTTAACGGCGATTTATTTACCCACTAGCAAAGGTGTTTCTTTGATCTTTTCAATCCTATGCTATTCCAAAAAAACTTGATGTAGCATGCAATTTCTACGACCACACACACTACCTAAAAAAGGTGGACGATAGACTTAACTGTCACAAGTTGAGGATCTTCGGTCGAATTGATACACTGCCGAATCCTTTGTGGGTTATGTGATTCATTCTGCACCTCCTGCAGGTCAGAGTCATACAAGTTTAACTTTCCCCGCTTCTTTGGTTTGACCTTTTCCTCGCCTTCAACAAGATTTTTTCTCGGACAACATTTTGATCTGTCTGTACTTCAAAATTTGCCCGTGATGGGCTCCAAAGAAAATCCCCACTTGTGTTGTTGCCCCTGCTCCTGGCACTCTACTTGGTACTAGTAGGCATTCTGAATTACTACTTAGGGGTTTCTTTAGCACCTGTTCCTCTATGTACATTGGGAGCTCACCTGTCGGGGATGAAATTTGCTCCAAACCTGATTGATCAATTCTTGGAACCAAGTGGAAAGGTACGCCTCTTTCATATCAGATTGGTGTCCTCTTTCAGATTCTCAACATCTAAATTCTCCAATCTTGCATTTTTCAATAAATTAGTATTAAAAATCTCATTAGTCTCTGTTGGTGAACATTTAATACACTTGCCGGTTGGTGAACATTTAATGTTCACTGACAAAAACATTGCACGTTATGTGCAAATGTTTTGTACAAGTTTTTCAAACTTGCACAGTGTTCAAATAGTAAAGTACTATTTGAATTGATTATGTAGCGTTTTTCATGCCTATAACTAGGCTATGTGCCTATTCATTTGCCATAATGATTATAAGAGATATACAGATTTTCTCTGTTTGCTTAGCCACCATCGAGGCTAATATTTGATTCGTGGAAAACCTAACGAGACTCTGGTAGACTCGTTCCAACTATCACGCTTCCGCAACAGGTAACATCTATCATTTTAGATTTGTTACCGTTAAATTCAATATTTGATCTGTTCTAATGATTGGATTACAGTGGTATCAGAGCAGATTCTGGATTGGATTATATTCGATTTGTTCGATTATATTCGTTATAATTTTGGTTCTTGTTTTAATTTTCGGCATTATTTATCGATTTTTGTAATCGGTTTTTGAACCACCAGATAAGTCATGTCTGCTGCCAGCCACTTCCACCGGCCGCTACTCTTACGCGCCGGCGCGTGAGACCGGTTAGAACAGTAAACCTAACATGCATGATGAAAGAAGTCCTCCACGTTTCATACATAACGACAATGAGGGTCAACGTGATAGAGAGGTAAGTCCTCAAACTCTCACGCCAAATGAGATTCATTCTCTAAATGATAATGTGACCACGAACCAAGAGGCTAGTGGGAGCAGACCCTCACAAAGTCAAGATGGAAATCATGTTATCTGAAGGAGTGAACGCGGAAGAATTCCTCGACGATACTTTCAGATCGAGGAAAATGTATTCTTCTGCGCTCCTTTAGAAGTAGAAGAGCCCACCTCTTATCAAAAGGTTATGGACTCACCTGATAGAGAAAAATGGCTAAGTGCCATGAAGGATTAAATGGACTCAATGCAAACAAATGAGGTTTGTGAACTTGTTGATCCACCACATTGCCGAAAACCAATTGGAGGCAAGTGGGTATTCAAAATTAAGCGTGGTGTGGATGGATCAATCGAAAATTTCAAAGCCCGACTCGCGGCGAAAGGTTTTACCCAAATCGAGGATATAGACTATGAAGAGACATTTTCTCCTGTGGTGAGGATTGCATCTATTCGCCTACTTCTAGCCCTGGTTGCCCATCTGGATCTCGAATTATTCCAAATGGACGTAAAGACTGCATTTCTCAATGGAACACTTGAGGAAGAAATCTACATGGATCACCTGTTGGGTTCGTCTCACCAGGAAAAGATGACAAGGTATGTCGTCTTAAAAGATCTATATATGGACTTAAACAGTCTTCCAGATTGTGGTACTTCAGATTTTATGAGGCCATTAATTCGTATGGCTTTACCATGATAGATGAAGACCACTGCATGTATGTCCTAAGGACAAAGGATGGCATGGTGTTTCTCTCCTTATAGGTCGACGACATACTACTGGCTGAATACAACATGGGTATAATCAACGCCGCTAAATAGTGGCTATCCTCCGTATTCGAGATGAAGGATATGGGTGAAGCTATGTATGTCCTAAGCGTAGAGATATGTAGAAATCGTTCAAATAGAATGTTAGGTTTATCTCAACAAGCATACATAAATAAAATCTTAGAATGATTCGGGATACATTACTCCAAACCTGTTGACACCCTTGTTGATAACTGATAAGAGTCTGATATTAAGCCTCGATCAATGCCCAAAAATAGATATGGAAAAGGAAGAAATGAGCAATGTTCCCTATGTAAGCGCTATAGGGAGTTTGATGTACGCTATATTATGTACACGGCCAGACATCTGCTTCGCGGTTGGGTTGGTGAGTCGTTACCAAAGTAACCCATGGCCTGCTCATTGGCAAGCAGTCAAGAGGATTTTTCGTTACCTTCGTGGAACGGCTGATCGTATTATGTTATCAAGGAGGAGACCTGCATTTAAAAGAATTCACGGATGCTGATTGGGGAGGCGACCTGGACGAGTCCAAGTCAACCTATGGATATGATTTTATCCTAAGTGGAGGAGATATATCTTGGTGCAGCAAGAAGTAAGACTGAATCGTTTTTTCAACCATGAAAGCAGAATATATTGCATGCAGCGTAGCCGTGCAAGAGGCACTCTGGCTCATAAGCTTCCTACAGTACCTCGATTTAACTTCGAGGCCCGATGATCCTGTAGAGCTTAACTGTGACAATACTGCAGCGATTCAATTCGCTAAGGATCCAAAATTCCATAGGAAGACAAAGCACATCCAGAGACGCTACCACTTTGTTCGAGAAGCTTTCAACAAAGCGGAAATAAATATCAAGTACATTCCTATAGACAAGATGATCGCTGATCCAATGACCAAACCCATTCCTAGAATGTGTTTAGAGCTCATGTCATGAGTCTAAGATTACGTAGGGTTTGATCACATCTTGTAAACGATAAGGACATGTGTTTTTGTAACAATTAATTATGAAATAAAATTAACGTTTTCTTTCGTTTGAGCAATACTCTCGTATATGCAATCAATTACTAAGGCACAATAAATGTCACAAAAAGCTTAAGGATTGGCCCTATCACACGGGAAATTGCCATTATGCTTGCGTAGCATGAAGAATGAGACTGATAAATGTTTTGGACAGTCGCTTCAGTAGGTCTGAAATGAGATTTTAAGTGAATCGAATGTAAAATGTCTGGATTTTCACATTAAAGCTTTAAATCCGAATCTAGAGGATAAGAACTAAGTGTATTTATCAACGGCTACGATTCGCATGGCATAAGTGAGTGGCATGCCCACCTAAGTGAGAGTCATGCCATGACACACATATCATACTGCGTGTGCTACAGAACGACTTTGTGAAAATGACAAAAGAATCCCCTGATTGTCATTGTGTGATCACATGGACACACGTTTGTCCACTTAGATGTTAC
>JAOWBN010196626.1:0-15179 GCA_028565015.1 Pinguicula moranensis
GTGTTGCTGAGATAATGTGGTTGAGGTCCTTGCGGAAAGAGTTGAAAATGGACGTGGGAGCACAAATGCAGTTACGGTGCGATAACAAGTCAGCTACCAGTATGGCAATAACCCAGTCCAACATGCCAGAACTAAAGATGTAGAGATTGACAGGCTCTTTATCAAAGAAAAGCTGACCAGCGGGCGGAGCTAGGACACGTGGCTACTAAGGACCAGGCTGCTGACTGCCTCACCAAGGGCCTTAGTGCACTAGATTTAGATAGACTTTATGATAAGATGAGCTTGATCGATATATTTCGTCCATCTAGAGGGGGAGTGTCGAATAAACGTGTGCAAGGGGTTAGGTGATAACCTAACCCTTGCACACCACCTAACACACACATCCACATATCTATCTATCTATCTATCTATCTATCTATCTATCTATCTATCTATCTATATATATATATATATATATATAGATGTGTGTGTATGTGTATGTGTGTATCAATTCATATGAAATACACAAGATTTGGATACTTAAATCTAATTTCAAGTTGTTGCATTATGGTTTACTAATATGCTTTGTTTGGAAAGGGGTAATGCTGTGAGTTTTTGTTCGCGGAATGTAAACGTGGAGTTAGGAATTTATTTTTGTATCAAGAGAAACATATGAATCAAGCAAATTTCAAAATAAAAATAAAAATAAAAAGATAGATTGTGCAACCCAACAAAAAGTTGCATGAAATAGAAGGATGGAAAAGAACGGAGATGGAAGAAGCGTATTATACCATACAAACCAAACCAAACCAGACATGGGACATCAACAACGCTAGAAACAAATGTAAATCAGAGGTTCAATCAAACGACAACCCGATGATGTACTCTATGATAAATATGAATATCATAGAATCAACCATTACATGTACCATAAGATGCATGCAACCTAATTCTTTTTAGAATAAGAATTCAATAAATAAAGAGATCTCTCTAAAAGCTCATAATAAAATTAACATAAAAAAATCTCCTTCAAAAGGGGTGAAATATGCCTTTAAAGCATAGAATTCTAATCCTTAGACATTATTTGAACTCTACCTAATTTAAATCCTATTAAAATTGGACCTTACCTAAGTAAGAAGCCCATCCTAACTTAATTACTAAAAGTAGGAAATTACCTAATTACATTAAAATTTGAAATTCTCAAAAATTAATGGACTAATTTAATTAAAATACATAATAAGTAAAGTGAATATGATCTCTTTTGTCAGAATATGGCTTGATGTGTTCTCTATCATTGGGTAAAATTTTCACTAGATCATAATACGCTGAGACCTTCGATCATCATTAAAACCAAGGCTGAGCAGTGCTGCGAATAGCAAATCGTGAATGAACAAAAATTGTCTTTTCCGAAATTCATATCTCACAATCGAACCATTCAAATCTGTTCTCCTTTGAACAAGAAGATGCCCAATGCGCTTCTGACTCTGGGTAAAGTTTCAGACCGATCCGACCATGTTTGGGCGCCTGATTGAAAGTAATCATAAAATTGCATTTCGCTGTAACTCACATTGCAAGGTCCAATTACTTTCAACCATTCAAGAATCCAAATTCTTCTTGGGCCTCTAATAATCATATCAGGTAACATTTCAGAACCGAATGTTGAAGTGGAAGGGTATGTTGTTATCCAAATATGTGGGTTTCTTCTTGAATTAAAATCTGGTGTGTGATGCAATCAATAACGTGCTAAATGCTATTGCATATGTGGATGCCAAGTTCAAGTTCTTATTATATTTTTCTTTTCTTTATTTTGGGTCATTGGACGGTTGAATATTTGCTTGTGTAGTCTTTTATTTTGAATTTGACTTTATTTTTCTTCCCCTTGGAAAATTATAAGCTGCATTGTAGGGTAAATCAACCCGACCCGATTGGACTAGATCCGACATGACCCAACCCAACTCAAGCTGCATTGTAGGGCCAATTTTTTTTTCTAGAAATGTACGTGTAATATCCTTCAATTTTACAAAACGTGCTTGTGCCGGTCTTGAAAGTTCAGTCCACAAACCATAGCATACACCCGTACCGTGAAATTCAATAGGATAAATCGTCATTTAAATGTGCAAACGTGGGTATCTCGTTGGAATGCGGGATGGCTCGATACGTTACATTTTTTACACCTGCAGTGCAAGCACGCATGTTTTCTAAATAGGTAGTTTAGGGTGTATGCACGTTTACAAAATGTCTCATGGTGCACACATATGCATGTCTCCTAGTAGCCAACCACCTCCCCTGCTTATACGGCCTACCCGTTGTGCCATGCCCTATAGCACCGCTGCAGTGCTGGTTTGTTCATTTTTTCCTCAACTGCAAACTCATAGATCCCTATTGAGCTCACGCAAAGCGTCGTGAACTCGGACCTTGCTAAAACTGCTAGGCGTTGCTCCGATGCATCAAACCAACAAAACGGCACCGTTTTTCCCTTGAACCAGATGGGCCATGTGACTTGCAAGATTGGCCCACTAGCTTTGATCATGAATCACAACTTCACACCATTGAATATATGAGGATATAGACGACAAACACCTTGAACTTTGTCTGCTTCAACCGGATCCCACCATGACACATGGCCGACGATGACCCAAAATCACTGCCAAAATGACACAATTACTGATCTCCTGTGAATGGGCTGTGTGGGGCTTAGGAATTGTGAACCGGCCCGAACATTTAGAGAAACGACACATGCTGACAATGGCCCAAATTGCCTCACAAGCCCAAAATGGACCAAAATGAGTGCAAGCAACCCGAAACAGGCCCGAGGATTGATATGCAAACATTATTGGGCCAATACAAAGCCCAAAAAGATTAGAATAGGTGTATTCGAATATTGAGGGGATTTTAATCATTGTACGGGTCAACCTGAGCGTAAACAAAATTAAGCCTCTTCACTTGTGAAGTTGGTCAAGTGTGAATCTAAAATTTATTTTTTGGGAGGTGACCAATTTTTTTTTTAGAGTATAATTTTTTTTATAAGGGTGGAAATAAAAAGAGTGGAAATAATATTTTATGGGGAACAATAATTTACTCTCAACAGCCATGAAAAATACTATAACAACTCAAACAATAATAAAATAATAAAAAAAGTATATAATTTAATAAACTACAAAGTTCACTTGTAATAAAAATAATTAAATATATATATATATATATATATAAATACTATAATAATATCTAAATGTAAAAGATAAAATAATGGATAACAAGTAAAAGGTCAATAATCCCAATCGGTTATCCCAGCGGTTGAAACCCCTGGGATCATCATGGTCTGTCAAAAGGTGCAGCGTTCGACTCCCGCTGAAGAACGCGTGTTGGGGCCACGTCCCACGGGCCTGTGTTTGGCCCGATCCATGTGTTGTGGACGCCGTGCATGGATCCCTGTGGATTAATCTATTATTTCGCTAATTGGATACCACATGTTATCAAAAAAAAAAAAGTAAAAGGTCTAAAAGCTATGCCAAAGAAGAGTAAAGCTCTGAAAGGCAGTGAATTAACATAAAAAAATAATAATAAAGAACTTTCAACCTAGAATATTCTCTCTCATTAGCTACTACAACAGCTACAAATCCATGTCAAATTCAATGAAAACCTGAAAATCTAGAAACTTCAATCACATTGCACGTTTACAAAAGGAAAATGGTTGGAATTTTAGTAATCAGATCTATTAAATAGAATAGGTGATTAGTAACTTCTTTAACAATATATCGAAGTACTAAACACAAAGATAAAATAAGACAGGATATAAGTTTCGTAGTTCATCAGAAAAATTATTTTTTGATTACATCCACGATGAACTTCAAATTAGGATGCTCGCCGCTAATCATAACCAACCACCAAACCAAGAAACCTCAAAAAATAGTGACAACGGGTGAACAAACTCGCTATATATAATAGTGACAACAGGTCACTTAAAATCTCAAAACCGACTAAAACTAGGTGAAGAACACAAAAGAGGCTGAAAAAATCAGAAGTTTTTTGCAAGAAAAACCCTCAAACCCTACAAAGAAGTCAAGAGCAAACCGAAAGAGAGAGACAGTGTTTGTATCAATTTTTGTGGTTTTTGTTGATTTGATCCTTATATATATTTTCTTTGGATCAATCCTGGCCGTAGAGTCTCGCTAATCGGACACTCTTAAATATGTCCCAGCAAGTAGACATTGTGACCGCACATTCAGCAGTTCAGATAAATTCTTTCCCACCACATTTTAGGAGCCATTTGATATTATCAGTAATCGAATGGTCGTGATTAATTTGCAGACGATGGTTGGAGACTCAAGGCCCTGCCTCGTTTCTCACCATTAGATCATCTTATACATGGGCGGCTCAGATAATTTCTTAAAACTTTTGGCGGTATGACATGCGGGCCATTGGATAAATATGCAAATGGGCAATCCAGATCAAGTAAGTCAATTATCACGGATTTACTCGATATATGGCATCAGCCGTTGGATGATCATAACAATAAACGGACAAGATCACACCACATGTCAATATCAAAGCCTTTATATTAAACCACAAATAAACAACCACGAATATATCACTAAGAAAGAATGTACATGTAACTTCACATTTACATTATCCACCTTGAAACTACAAGAATTTCATACGGATCATATTAGCAGCAAACACTCTAATTTTATTTTTTTATCACTGCTCACTCCAATACAAAAGGTGTATTAATTCATCCCAAGGAGTTTCAGACAAAGCTGAAACTTGCATTTAGTCACAATATTAGTATCAAAATCAACAACATTTACATCAGTCCAATTTTAACCAAGTTCATAAGTTTTTCAAAAATTACATCTCTAATAAAGTGGAATTTAACATAAACATGTTTTGTCCATTCATGAAAAATAAGATTTTTTGCTCAACTAAATAGTTGACTGACTATCAGAATGTACAAAATCCACAAAATCATAAATATCAGCTTCTTTCAAAAGTCCCTGAAGCCATAAATTGCAATGTACTCAGTCTCTGTAGTTGAAAGAGCAACTACAGGTTGTAGCTGATTTCCAATTAATACAGTTATCACAAAACAAGAAACAATAGCAAGTAGTGGACTTCCTAGAGTCTAAGTCCCCAGCAAAATTACTATCCACATATCCAAATATTCATTTCAGAATTGATTCTTTTAAAGCAAAGTCCCAAATTTTCAGATCCAATTAAGTATCTAACGGTTCATTTCAAAGTTGTCAATGTTCAAAACCAGGTTTGAACGTACACCTACTCAGCAATGACACAACAAAAACAATATCAGGAATAGTAATAACCATTGAATACATGTTAACCAAACAAATAAGCATATGACACATTAAATTTCTTAGTTTCACTCGGTGTTTTATGACACTGATCTTTATTTAATTTAAAATGTACAACTAAGGGAAGTGAGATAGGCCTTAAAAATTTAAACCAAAACTTTTTGAACAACTTTTGCATATAGGAAGTTGGATGCAACTTTAAAGTCTTTAATTTCCCATCTCTTAAAATTTCTATTCCCAAAATCCTCTTAGCTTCACCTAAGTCTTTCATTTCAAATTCAGAGTTTAACCTCAACTTGAACTCACTGGTTGCAGTCTTAGATTGACTCATAATGAGTATGTCATCCATATGAAGCAACAAAAACACAAGCAATTTCAGAATATTTGAAATATAAATAGGAGTTATAATTGTTTCTACTAAAATCAAGATTACACATAAAAGAATCACATCTTTCATATCACTGCCTACGTGTTTGCTTTAAACAATATAAAAATTTATTCAAAGAGCAAACATAATCTTATCTACAAAATCGTTTGGTCCATAATGATCTGCTCCTCTAGTTCACCATTTAGAAATGTAGTTTTAACATCAAGTTACTCCAGCTCTAAATGAGACAAAAGCCACATAAGCAAGCGTAATATGAATAGTATTATACTTAGCAACAAGAAAGAATATCTCATTATAATCAATGCCTTCTTTATGATAAAATATTTAGCTACTAATCTAGTTTTAAAAATACATGGATTAGAATCTTAAATGCCTTCTTTAAGCTTAAAAAACACTTACACCATACTGTTTCTGATTTTTAGGCTTAGGTACTAATTCCCAAGCTTAATTTTTCTCGAGTGAATTAATTTATTCTAACATATCATGTTTGCATTTTTAGATTGACCACACTTAATTGCCGAAAAATATCATCAAGCTTAGAAGATAGAATTTGAGCAGCCACAGAGAAAACAAATTCAATTAACTCAACATAGTTTGCATATCTAGCAGACACAACTCTATTCCTAATGCTCTTATTAAGGGTAATACTATATGAGGTGGAAGGTTGGGACTGATCAGATGGAAGTTGATCAGGTTCTTAAAAATCCTGAATTTCTCCAAGTTCCTCAGATTGAAAAGGTTCCTACGAGGGAACTTCTCTGTCCAGCTCCACTTGAATGAGAGCTTCCGTTGACTCCAACTTAGTTAATGTATAAGCAGAAATTCTAGGCAAGAAGGAAAAATCAGATTCATTAAAAATAACATTCATGCTAATTAGAATTTCAAACCAGTCACACTCCTATCCTACAACCCATAGCCCTTAGTGCCTTCTTGATATCCAAGCACAAGAATGCACTTAAGGGACCTGGGGTTTAAGTTACAAGACTTAATGTGAGCATAAGCTGCACACCCAAACATCCTTAAATGGACCAAATTCTGATTTCTACCGGACCAAACAAATTAAGGGCATTTAAAGTCTAAGACAGATGAAGGACTCCTATTGATTATAGGCAACCGTGCTTAGTGTCTCTCCCCAAAAATATTTGTTCAAACCTGTAGTTGCAAGTAGACATATAACTTTATCAAGCAAAATCCTATTCATGCATTCAACTATTCTATTCTGCTAGAGAAATGATATAGCGCAAGAATTTGAGCCTCAAGAATCACAAGAAAGTGATTTTTGGACCAAAATACCCCAACACTCATCATAAGCATTAAATGGAGTGTTGGGGTATTTTGGTTTAAAAATCACTTTCTTGTGATTCTTGAGGCTCAAATTTTTGCGCTATATCACAATTGATTCTGCTGAGGAGTATATCTAACAGTTGTATGCCTAGTAATGCTAGAATTAGAACACAAATGATCAAACAAGAAATTACAGAATTCAAGATCTTTGTCAGTTTTCAAGTATATGATTTTATTATTAGTTTGGTTTTCAATTGAGGTTTTCCACTTCTTAAACTTCACAAAAGCTTAATCTTTAGTTTGCAACAAGAAAACCAAAAATTTGCCTAATAAAATCATCAACAACGAAAAGAAAGTACTTGTTTCCACCATGAGTAGCAACAAATTCAGGATCCCATAAATTAACATGCAAATACTCAAGTACGTGTGTAGATAAATGTACACTTTTAGGAAATTTCAGTCTATATTGTTTTCCTTGATCACAGCCTTCATAGAAATCAAGTTCACAAATAGCATGTTTCCCAGACAGTCCATTTTGACTAATATGTCCTAATCTTAATTGCCACATTTTGTTTTTTTCATAACCAGACAGGAATAATGAACAATCATCACATTTGTCATAGAATGTTTCTTCAAAAAATAATTTATCTCCTTTTAAAACATTAAGCAAACCATTTTCAGCATGAAATGAACAACCAGATTCTTTAAAGCACCTAAAAAAATTAAATTTCTTTTCAGATCTAGTATAAACCTGACATTAGATGTCTCAACACGTTTATTATCAGAAAATTGCAAATTAATAACATTAGTACCTTCAACTGAGCATGTATTAAAGTTCCTCATGTACACCGTGCCCTTTTTAAACTTATCTAAGTTTGAGAACCAATTTTCATTTGAACTCATTGAAAAGTACAAAATCTAATACCCAATCAGTGAATGCAGAGTTATCAGAAACATTTAGCACTTCAGATAGATGATAAAAAAAAATAAGACTTCATAAGCATCATCTTCATTTTTCACAGTTGCCACATTAGATTTAAAATTTATTTTCTTCATATTTTTCAATTTATAGCATTCTTTAATTGTATGTTCAAATTTCTTACAATAGTGACAAACCACATCATCTTTATACTTCTTGTTCTTATTATTTTTTGCTTTCTTGTTGTTCCTAAAATTCTATTTACTGTTTTTGTTATTAGACTGTGTAGGTTTGGTATTTACAAATAAAGCACTTGATTGCTTCCTAACTGTGCTCAACTCTAGTTTCCTAGATTTGAGGCAAACATAATAATCTCTATTTTAGTAACCACACAAGAGTACTATAAAGTATTTTTGACAACAAAATAATCTTCATTTAATGAATTCGGCAAAATCATAGTTAAACTAGCATAATCTAAATCATGCTTAGTGATTTTCAAAACTTGACTCAATTTAAAAACTCATTCAAATTTTTCTCAATGGACTTAGTAGAATCCATTTTAAAAGAAACCAGTGCATCCTGTAACAAAAATTAAATTTGTAGGGGTCTTAGATGCATACAGATTGTTCCGTTTACTCCATAGATTCACGAGATTTTCATGCTCATCCACTTTCTAAGCACAGAGTCACATAAGTTAAGGATAATCAAATTATAAACCTCTTCATTAATTTCTTATTCTCTTTTCTTACTATCTTCAGGACACTTTAGTCGTATCAATAATTAAGGCAAAGTGAACTTTATTGTGAGACAAAAGTACTCTCATCTTTTTACTCTAACTAATAAAATAATATTTTTTGTCAAATAGGTTGATTTCAATCCTAGTAGTCATGCTTTTAGAACTTAACTCAGAAAGTACCAGAGTAAAACAAACACAGAGGTACAAGTTAATTGTCACAACAAGTTCTCGAAACTTCAAGTCTCACAACTTCAAATTCACAAACAAGCACACAGGCGGCAAGCCTTACACTCAGTATCACAAAAAGGCGGCAAGACTTGCACATAATGAAGTCGACAAACCTTACACATAGAAAAGCAGTGAAAGGCCTCAGATTCAATGGCTCCAGGTTTTAATATACACAACTCTTCGATCTAAGATCTAGGATTACATGCAGTGGAAACTAAACTGTAAATTGCAAGAAACCGTAAATAGGGTGCTCACCACCCTAATTTCTTTAGGGTTTGCAAGATTAATTTCTCGTTTAACCTTTCTACAGATTATTCCACAGGATCACCTCACGCTTCAAGATCTGACCAAATATCTACATAAACCATGGTTGTGATACCATTGTTGGAATTTAGTAATCAGATCTACTAAATAAAATAGTCGATTAGTAACTTCTTAAACAATATAATCGAAGTACTTAATACAAAGATAAAATGAGGCAAGATATAAGTCCTATGGTTCAGCGAAAAAGAAGTTTTCCAACTACATCCAGGTTGAGCTCCAAATTAGGATGTTTGTTGCTAATTTAATTCAACCACCGAACCAACAAAGGTTTCAAATATTCCAGAATACAACAATCTCCATAGAAACCTCAGAAAATAGATCTCCAAACAAGCAAACGAACTCGTTGTATACAATAGTGACAATAGGTCAAATGAGATCTCAAAACTAACTAAAACTAAGTCGGTGAACGCAAAAGAGGCTGAAAAAACAAGAGGTTTTCTTCAAGAAAAAACTTCAAATCTGGGAGAGAAAACTGAAGGAGAGTGACAATGTGTTGTATCAATTTTTGGGATTTCCCTTGATTTGATCCTTTTATATTTTTGGATTGGATCAATCCAAAATAAAAATATGTTTTGGTAAGTATACATTGTGTTCACACTTTTAGGAGTCCAGATCAATTCTTTCCAACGGAGTGTTAAGAGACATTGCATCTTGTCGGTAATAAAATTATCAGGATTAATTTACAGATGGCGGTTGGATACTCAAGGCACAATCTCATTTCTCACCATTAGATCATCTTATACACGGGCAACTCATAGATCATTTCTCAGATATGCTTATAGTTGCTCGGTTTTTACACTTCAGCTGGCTGAATCCCTAGATCGGATAACCGATTTTGGCTAATAGTTTCCTTAGCAAAGGATTTTGGTCATGCCCTGTGCTATTCCTCGAAATTCTGCTTTGGCGCTGGATAGGGCCACAACTTTCTATTTCTTGCTTTTCCATGCTATGAGATTTTGCTCTATTAACATGAAGTATTTGGTGGTTGACCACCTGTCAACCGGATTCCCTACCCAATCTGCATCTGTATTTTCTTGAATGTCTAAGTAGCCATTATTCCTGAAAGTGATTCCTCGTCCTGGTGATCCTTTTAAGTAGCAGACTATTCTCAAGGCAGTTTCCACGTCTTCTTTCTGTGGCTAGTGCTTAAATTGACTGATCATTCCTATGACATAAGCTATGCAAGGTCCGGTATATGCTAGCTATATCAGCTTTCCTACAAGATACTGATATATTCTCTTATCTGTCGAAATCGTTTCTTCTACAATTTGTAACTTTTGATTTAGGGCAATAGGTATTTCGATTGGCTTGCAATCCACGAGTCCTTTTTCGATTAGAAAATCGAGGATATATTTTCATTGTGAGATAAAGCTCCATTGTTTTGACCTTTGGATCTTCATCTCCCAAAAATAGTTCAGTTTCCAAGATCTTTGATGATCCAACTTTATACCTAATAAATGCAAACTATTTGAGTCTGATTGGCTCAATAAGGATGATGGCACACGCCTTTTATACATGTTTTCCTTCTTTTTGCAGAAACAAGTCATTTATTGCTCTTTGAGAAAAAAGGAAGAGAAACAACTCCAAAAGCAGAGGTTTTGCCCTAATTATCCAAGGTGTGACAGCAATTCCTGATCATATGACTATGCAAGGTGATATGTACACACATGTTTGCACGCCAAACTTGGTAGGCGGACAAATGTACCCATGTACTGTACTGAAAGCTTTCACGAGATGCTACTGAAGTGCTATAAAAGACAAAAATCAACACAAAGTGAACAACAAAGCACAAGAGCGAGATCGTTGAAGAAAAAAAAGGTTTTCGTATAATGGCCCATGCCATAAGCATGAGCTAAACCATTAAATCCAGGGGAGCAATGTAACCCTTAAAGAACTCGAGGAGAATATTGAATGTTTACCATGTTTAGTTGTCTTTATGGTGTTTGATCTTGCTGTTCTTCATCCTTATCTATTTATGTCTGATCACCATGAGTAGATGCGCTAAGAGTAATGGGAGGTCGAGAGACACAAGTTATGCTAGGCATAATGAGGTTCACATTGGTTGCTATAGCATGAGAATGCCTATAAAATCGGTGCTACCGTGTGAGAATCACTTTAGCGTAATATCTCTAGTTTATTTGTATCTAACATCAAAAGATGTTCATCCATAAACTAGAGGACGCTTACAACTCGACGGAGATAAGAGTCTAGGATAATTGAATCCGGTAGGCACAATACGACAATTTATTCATGACTAATCAGATTAGAATTCTACCCTAGGGACTTAAGTGGGGAAGTTGCAATCCCCCTGGATATCTCAAACCTATGTACTACATCTATATTCATTCTGCATTTTAATCATATTTGTTCATTGCTAATATGTAGCTTAGTGGCTAGGGTAGTATCAATGTCAACTCATTATTCGGTTCCAAATGCACGAAACCTGTGAATGTTAGTGATTGTTTATCCCAATACCTGTGGTTCGACATCCTTATCATCACTTTATTACTTATGTGACATTTACACTTGCACATAAAAGTGCATCACATATGTGCGCATCAATCTTTCATTTCAAATTCACTGACCAATTTTATTTTTTTTGTAGTTCAGCGATCTCGATTGTATCGTTTCCAGTAATCACCATATTACAAACATAAATGATAAGACATATAACTAATTCTCCTTTCCTTTTCAGGAACATAGTATGATCAACATTACTTTGCCTGTATCCATACATTTTCATCGCTATAGTGAATCGCCTAAACCATGCTTTGGGTTATTTTTTTAGTCCATACAAAGCCTTTTCCAGTATACTTACCTCGTTCCTTTTGAAGTCACCTGAGAACCCTGGTGATGCCTCCATATACACTTCTTCTTTTAGATCACCATAAGTAAATGTTTTTTTCACATCAAATTGTTATAGTGAGCAATCTAGATTTGCTTCCATATAAAATAACACGTGCATAGTGTCAATTTTTGCTACGGGGGGAGATAGTATTAGAATAGTCGATCCTGTATGTCTTTGTGTATCCCTTTGCAACAAGGCGATCCTTATATTGTTCAATTGTTCCATGTTCCCTGTGTTTCACTATGAAGACCCATATGCAACAAGCTACACACTTCCGAGATGGTAACTCACACTTTCCCCATTGGTCATTTTTTGAAAGAGCACTCATCTCAGCTTTCACTGTCTGGCGTCACTAATCACTTTCCTGGGTTTCCAGTAATGTTCCTGGTATTTTCTCAGGGCATAATGCCATCGTGTATGCTTGGGCCTTTTTCAATCTGCTCCTCCCGACCATGTTGGTCATGGGGTAATTCGATGCTCGTGGCTCATACTAAGGCTCATATCGCTTAGGTGGTATGCCTCGAGTTGTCCAAATGATAGGACATATCGACACAATGGCTCATCTTCTTCTAATTCCACATATTCTTGTTC
Organism: Pinguicula moranensis; assembly: GCA_028565015.1. Taxonomy (NCBI): domain Eukaryota; kingdom Viridiplantae; phylum Streptophyta; class Magnoliopsida; order Lamiales; family Lentibulariaceae; genus Pinguicula; species Pinguicula moranensis. Next base: position 12,607 of record JAOWBN010196626.1, read on the forward strand.
CCCATCATAATAAACTATAGCAAAAGAGTTGTTACAATCAAGATCAGGGCATGAGAATCGTTCCTCAGGAGTATCTGACGAGGGTGATGATGTTGGGATATGTGGAGCAGCAGCAGAGGACTGAACTATGTTGATGAGAGGTGACACATGGAGTTGCCTAGGTGGTGGCTCATTGGTTCCTTTGACCGGTTCATGGAAAATGACAAATGACAAGCCATGATCTAGAGGAGCATGCAGCCACTAAACATATCAGTCGTATAAACTAGTAGGTTGGAGACCATAGTAATACTCCGTCTAAAAAAGTCGCTGTACAGGATCATGTATATTCAGTGGGTTTGGGGTTCGAAACATCGGTACCCTTTTTCGTTTACCCCACACCCAACAAAGACACATTTGATTGCATAAAGCTCAATTTTGTTTGATCAATTTTAGGGATGTGAACAAAGACCAATCATCTAAACACCCACGGGTGTAAAGAGAGATATGAAAGAGTTGGGAGTTGAGCAATCAAGGTGGTGGAACACTTTGGTAGGTAAACAATTGACCACGCGTTAGTAACAACAACCTTGGCCAAAAAAACATAGGTACATGAGATTCAATCATCGTTTCCCTACTGATTTCCAAAAGTAGCCGATTTTTCCTTTTGACTACATCATTTTGCTGAGGTGTACAGGGATATGTAGTTTGGTGAACCAGTGATTGAGATACTCCCCCTATTATGTGAACGAAGAATCTGAATTTGCTTTTGAAATTGGGCTTGGATCATTGTATAAAATGCAATTACTTTGATAGTACCTCAGATTATGTTTTAGAAAATACACCAAAGTCATACGAGTAAAATCATCAATAAATAGCAAAAAAAATCAAAAACCAAAAAGACTAGAATCTGGGGCAGGTCCCCACACATCAAAGTGAACTAACGCAAAAATAAATATAGTTCTACTATGAGGTTAAGGGTAAGGTTGCCAATGACTTTTTGCGAGAACACACGTGTCACACAAAAAATTATTGGAAAGTTTAAAAAAATTTAGGAAAAAAGATTTTGAGATAATCATATGACGGTTGACCAAGACGTCTATGCCACAACCAGACTTGCCGGTCTGTCTTCACATGAGCTAGTAGTGCAATTCCCTATCGAATTGCCTCATCAACATAGTAGAGACCCCCTTCCGCTCAGTGTCATACCCAATGATTGTCTCCATTGGAATACTCTTTAAGAGATAGAAAGTGAGATACATCATAAATGTGCAATTAGGTTCCTTTATGACTTGGCTAATTTATAATAATTTGCAAGATAAGGAAGGAACATATAGACAGTTGGATAGTTTGAGCGTAGGAAAAAACTCAATTGATCCCACGCACTGAATAGGTTATAGTTCCCCATTAGCTGTCTGGATATTGGTTTTTTTGGCACTAACAGAACATGTATATCAGACAAATAATTTGTCACAGTATGTCAGTGGCTCCGCAATTGAAGAGCCATGGTCCTGCAGATCAGCACCCAACTTCTCAAGGGTTCAGTTTCATCAAAACATCTAGGTTTGAAAAATATTTTGGATTAATGAAACTGGGCTTAGATGGTATTTTTGAAGATTATTTTTAGTTGGTTTTGGGATTCTGGATAAATTTGGGGGTGGGGGTTGGTTAGTTGGTAATTGTTTGGAGTTTTGGGGGTGTATTTGTGAATTGTTTGGAGTTTTGAGGTGTATTTGTGAATTTTTGGGTTGGTTCGGTATTTTTTGAGAACTCGTGGGCCATATATGTATTTGTGGCAAGACCAAGGGTGGTATTTTGTGATTTAGAGGGGCATATCAGATAAGACAAAAACATCGAGGATGTATCTGTAAACTGAGAAACTGTGCAGGAGGGTAATGACAAATCGGTAAATATGCGAGGCTTTAAGAGCAAGGGTTTGCTATCAAATCCCCCAGTAACTCTCGGGGTCTTTGTCTGTCTCTCTTCCTACGCAACTCCATTTGTGAATGCTTAAATCCTATCGTTCATAGGGTCCTTTCGTTATAGCGGTTAGTGGTAGCCATAGGGTTGTTCACAAGGGCAATGATTGGACCTCCTCCCATCATCCCTCTCTTCTTGAGAAGCGGCCACCACTCAGGATATTCATTCCGTTTGAAACATCCCTCGAGTGTGTGTCCAGTTTATATTTGAGGGAGTAATCCATTGTACTGACTCAATTCTAGATAACACTAAAGTCTCTACTTGGATCTGGGAAACTACATACAATACACTAAATAGTGGGTTGGAGCTGGGTGACTGGCTCAGGAACCCCACCATTGTATTCAATTAATATAGGCGCAAAGGACACAGTGTAACCATATTTATTCTTTTGGCATTAGGCACTATATAATAAAAGGATGAAATTTTCATATAAAAACAACAACTAAAATTCATCCGACATTGGACTATATATACTCACGGACTTACGGTACGGCGGAGGTACTGTTCGCGCGGTGCTTTAAACTCCCCTCAAAGGAAAATGCGCGGTGCACGATCGACTTTGCACGTTCCATTCTTCGGTCCTTCGTCTATCGCCTTGGCGCTATGAAGTTGCCCTT
>JAOWBN010196636.1:0-15177 GCA_028565015.1 Pinguicula moranensis
GTTTGCACGTTTTCTATTTTTTTTATTATTTAATACAAATAATAATGTAATTTAAATAAAAAAATTCAAAAAAAATTCGGGTGCAGGCTAGCCCGCACCGCACGCCAACCCGCATGGCACGCACGGTTTGCGGGCTAGATTTTTAAGCCCGGCACGCGCACGTTTTTTATGCGTGCTGGGCTAGACACGCACATTTTCTGAAAAAAAAAATCTGGCACGCACGCACGCACATTTTAATGCGGGCGGTTTAGGCACGTTTGCACGTTTTTTCCGTGCGTGGCGTACCTAGCCCATTTGCACGCGCACGTTTGCCTGTCTCTAATTGGATGTCACAAGGGGATTCCCCCAGAGCTGTTATTATGGTGCAATAGCCTTCTTGCGACATATGTGGGGGAATGCATCCCCAAGAGCATTGCTAGGAGGGGACCTCAATAGACAATGTTCCAATGGAACAACTAAACTATGTTGGCAACTAACAACGATATGCCAACTTCTTTGAGCGCAACAAGTTCAATCCAAGAAGAAATGATCATCCAATTTTTTTTTTGAGAAACAATGAGCATGTGTTTGAATCCTACAATTCATATGTTTTCTCAGCAGCAGCCTCAACCATCAAGACCACGTAAAACGTCTCCCAATAATGACTTCATAACACAGTTGGCCATAGCCACCAAGAGCAGTCAAGACTTGATAGCATAGCTGGTCACGACCTCAAGTGATTTCATGCAGGAAACCTGAGCTTACTTTAAAAACCAATATGTGGCAATGGGGAATTTGGAGGCTCAAGTTGGCAAATTGGCAAAGCAACTGTCTGAGAGATCACAAGGTGTCTTACCGAGCACCACAGAAAATGAATCCCAAGGAGCAATGTCAAACTTTAACCTTGAGGAATGGAAAAGAGTTGGAAGAGAATCCAAGACATGTCCTTGTCTCAAAGAAGAAGACCGAACAAGATTCCAAAGAGCCACTGCCTAAACTGAATACTGAGCAAATGTCGCCAATACCCTTTCCCCAAAGGTTGAAACAAAGTAAGATGGACAAGCAGTTTCAGAAGTTTCTTGATGTTTTTAATAAAGTCCACATCAATATTCCCTTTGTGGAGGCCTTGGAGCAAATGCCATGCTATTAGAAGTTTATGAAGGATATTTTGTCCAACAAACGAAAATTTGAAGACTACGAGACCGTGGCTCTAACAGAAGAATGCAGTGCAATTCTTCAAAAGAAATTGCCCCAAAAGCTTATGGATTCAGGAAGTTTTACTATTCTTTGCTCTATTGACAATTCTAATTTTGATAGAACATTGTATGATCTTAGTACAAGCATTAACATGATGCCCTTACCAATTTTTCAAAAACTTGGATTAGGTGAAGCTTAGTCCACAACCATATCTTTTTGTTTGGCCGACCGCTCTATCAAGCATTCAAGAGACATCATTGAAGATGTCTTGATTAAGGTTGATAAGTTCATCTTCCCGACAAATTTTATCATTCTGGATATGGAGGAGGACTGTGACATCCCCATCATTTTGGGAAGACCATCCTTAGCCACTGGAGGAGCATTTATAGATGTTCAAAGTGGTGAATTAGTACTGAGAGTGCAAGGAGAAGAAGTAAAGTTCAATGTGTTTCAAGTCATAAAACACCCTGACAGTCAGGAGAATTTTTCAAACATTGATTCCACTAATTACATGCCATTGGAAGGATATGAATACTATCGAGATGATCTGAAAAATTATTTGGAGAGTGAAAATCCCACCTTTCTTGGAGGAGTCTGCGGTTAAGGAGTGTGCCCAATGAACCACAGAAACGAAGGTACTTTGAAGACTTGGGAGAAAGACCGGGCTCAAGTAAGCTCCATTGAGAAAGCACCAATCCTGTAGTTGAAGCCCTTGCCCATATACTTGAAATATGCATTCGTGGGAAAGGCAAGCATATTGCCAGTCATAATTTCAAACACTCTGTCTCGGCTGGAGAAAGATTGTTTATTGAGAGTTCTTTGAGAGTATAAACGTGCCATTGGGTGGGTTCTAGCTGACATAAAAGGTTTTAGCCCATCCTTATGCATGCATAAGATTTTATTGGAAGAGGCTAGCAAACCCTCCATAGCTGCTCAACACCGATTGAACCCAATGATGAAAGAAGTGGTGAGAAAGGAGATTTTGAAGTGGTTGGATGCTAGGGTTGTGTACCCCATTTCTGACAGCAGTTGGATCAGCCTAGTCCAATGTGTCCCCAAGAAAGGAGGTATGACTGTGGAAGCTAATGACAACAATGAGTTGATTCCCAAAACAGTCGTACATTTTGGAGAATTTGAATGGATTATAGAGTGCTGAATAAGGTCACGAGAAAGGATCACTATCCGCTGCCTTTGTTGACTAAATATTGGATAGACTCGCAAGGCATAATTTTATTGTTATCTTGATGAATATTCAGGTTACAACCAGATCTCAATTGCCCCGGAAGACCAATAAAAGACAATATTTCGCCTGCCTCTATGTTACATTTTCTTTTCGCCAAATGCCCTCTGGTTTATGCAATACACAAGCTACTTTTCAGAGTTGCTTGATGTCCATATTTTCTAATATGGTGGGGCGTATAATTGAAGTATTAATGGATGCTTTTTTAGTGGTTGGATTCTCATTCGAGGACTGCTTATGCAATCTGAAATAGGTTTTGGCATGGTGTGAGGACACCGATTTAGTGCTAAATTGGAAAAAAATATCATATAATGGTGCAAGAATGAATTATTTTGGGACACAAGGTGTCAAGTTTGGTGATTGAAGTGGATAGAGCCAAGACTGAAGTGATTGCCAAGCTACCACCACCGTTGTCCGTGCAGGTTTCTTAAGCTGTGCAGGTTTCTATCGCAGATTCATTAAGTTTTTTTCTCATATCATTAAGCCATTATGCAAACTTCTTGAGAAGGAGACCCCATTCAACTTTGATGAGAAATGTTTGACAACTTTCAACATGCTGAAGAAAAAACTCACATTTACTCCAATTATTTGTGCACCGAATTGGGAGACACCTTTTGAGATAATGTGTGATGCAAGTGATTATGCCATGAGAGTTGTGTTAGTGTAATGTCATGATAAGATTTCTCACATGATCTACTATGCTAGTAGAGCCATGAATGTCCTTGAGCTGAACTATGCCACAACCGAGAAGGAGCTCTTGGCCATAATCTTTGCATTCAACAACTTTCTGCCATATGTCCTTGGGAGCAAGGTTGTGATGTACACAGACCACTCTGCAATCAAGTATCTCGTGTTTAAAAAGATGCAAAACCTCGGCTGATTCGATGGGTTCTATTACTACAAGAGTTTGATGTAGAAATCAAGGATAAGAAGGGTTCTAACAATTTGGTGGTTGATCACCTATCTCGCCTTGAAGGACACAACCACAATGTGAACGCATTTGACAAACTTCCTATCAATGACAGCTTTCCGGATGAGAGGCTATTGGTGGTAGAATCAAGCAAGGAGTCTTGGTACACGGATATTGTGAATTACATTGTGTGTAAGGTCATGCTCCCATGATTATCTTACCAACAAAAGAAAAGGTTTTTCTATCAAGTGAAGTATTTTCTATGGGATGAACCTATGTTATACAAGTTCTGCTTGGACCAAGTCATTCGAATATGTATCCCCGAGGAAGAGATGAGCTCCATATTGAATCATTGCCACTAACTAGAATGCAAAGGTCATTTTGGAGGCAACTGTACCACAACTAAAGTTTTACAATACGACTTTTATTGGCCATGATTATTCAAGGATACTCACTCATTCGTGAATACATGTGACGGGAGCTAAAGAACATGACAAATTTCAAAAAAGAATGAGATGCCCCTACAACCCATCCTCGAAGTGGAACTTTTTGACGTATGGGGACTTGACTTCACGAGACCATTCCCACCTTCTTTTGCTCAAAGGTACATTATAGTTGCTGTGGATTAAGTATCTAAATGGGTTGAAGTAATTGCTACTCCAACCAATGATGCTGCAGTTGTTTTGAAATTTCCTAGAAATAACATTTTTTTCTCGTTTTGGCACACCTCGATGCATTATTAATTATGTTGGAACACATTTTTGTAACAAACAATTCGAGGCTTTACTCACCAAATATGGAGTGCTTCGTCGCACCACTTTGGCATATCATCCAAAAACCAAATGGACAAGCTGAGATATCCAACTGTGAGATCAAGAAAATCCTTGAAAAAATAGTGAGTTCCTCGATGAAGGATTGGGCAAAGAAGTTGGATGATGCACTTTGGGCATATAGGACTGCGTACAAGAAACCCATAGGTATGTCTTCCTATCACTTGATATACGATAAAGTTTGCCATATTCCTGTGGAGCTGAAACACAAGGCATATTGAGCTATGCCAAAGTTGAATTTTGACATGCAAGAAGTTGGTGAAAAATGCATTTTTTAATTGAATGAATTAGATTAGTTAAGGAATGATGCAGAAAGTGTTGTTGTTCAACTCCTGGCCTTAATTATTTCTAGGAAAATTGAAATCTATATGGTCGGGTTCGTTCGAAATTTTTCAAGTGTTTTCCCATGGAGCCAACAAAATTTCTCACCCTGAGAAGGGAACGTTCAAGTTGAATGGCTAGCGATTGAAACTTTATCTAGATGATGCTGTTGAGAATTACAAAGCCTCCATTCACTTTAAAGATTGAAGCAACTTGATGTCAAGCTAGTGACATTAAAGAAGCGCTTCTTGTGAGGAAACCCAAGCCTTTTTGGTCCAACCAGGGATGTGTTTCCCTCTTCTCTCATATTCATTGATGCACCTATTTTGATAACTATAATGAATCTTAAGTTTTGGGAGAAGTTGATCCATACTTGCTTGGGAGCAGTATATTTAACTTAGTGATTTTAATTTTACTAGTTGTTTTAATGGTTGATACGTAATATCGATTTGAGCTATCTATTGAAAATGGAGTTGGAAGAGTCATTATAGACAATTCTTTTAGCTTTGTGCTAATAATGGACTAGAGAAAAATGGCTCTATTAAATTCCAGTGTTTCTATTTAGTGAAGTTGCTGGAACTTAATACATTAAATGATGTAATGCATATTGGGTCGCAACGGAAATGGCCTCTTTGTATAATTATAAGGGGAAGGCCGCGTACATATGACTCCCCAGACCCCAACTCAGTTGGGAATATATTGGGTATGTTGTGGATTGTGGACGTAAGATCGATTTGAGGACACACTAATTGGAATTTTTGTTGTGATGCATGTGTGAGTGGTTGGAAGTTAAGTAAGAAGAGAGATGTTGTCCGAGGCACTAAATGGAGTTGAAGCACTGAGTCTAGAACCTCTAGGCCGCGGTTCTGAATTTCTCGATCACAATGATGAAAACCCTTGATCAACAACTTATCAAAAATTGCAACTCTGTCACTCTTCGGGCTGAAAGTACAAAATTACCCCCGGACCAGTCTTTTAAATTCGGCTACCCACAGACCTCCCACTCATTTCTGATGCATCAAAACCCTAGCCGATTAATTCTCCACTTTTCTGTCACATTAAGAGTCTGGGACACAATCTTGACCGCTGTTCGTCGAGTGAAAGTCACCGAACGCCGATAGCTGGGCATCATTGTCTCGACCATCTGCTGTACATCCAGTTCGCTACCTTCCGTGGGTAAGTTAAACGACTCTTACACTTTTGAAATTTGCAATTCTTGTGGTGAGTCAAAATGGCACCAAAATTGGCGAAAGTTGCACAACCAAGGAAGTTTCAGGGGGTTAAGGCTCAGGAATTCGATGATGCCATTGTGGGGGTCCTCAATGTTATCAAGGAGAGGGGTTTATCTAAGGAAGTCATGTCAAATTTTAGGCAGATTTGTAGTACAAGGCATTGGAGAACATTCTTGTCAAAATTGGGTGATTATTCGATAAATCTGGTGCGTGAGTTTTATGCCAACCTGATTATGACGGAGGAAGATGTTGTGCGAGTTCAGGGCCATCTAGTTCCATTTGGAACTGAAGCGATTAATGAAATCTATCACCAACAAAACATTGAAGACGATGATCACATAAACTCTGTGCAGACCAAACCGGCCGACCCTCCTCCTAACCTGTACCACCATGCAGTGAAAAGATAATTTCAAAGCACCTTAAAAAGGAAAGAGGCACTTGAACCATGTTTCAAATGTGTTATCCTCGATATGTAGGCCTTTTCTTATGACATGAGGACAATAAAAGAACCATGTCTTGCAATTTCCTAATTAAGTTTATTGCCCACAATTCAAAAGGAACCTCAGGTCCTCATTTGAGATGCTGCATTGAGCTACTGCAGTGAGCTCCCTATACACCAAATGGGATCATCTACTCCAGATCATTGTCTGTGCCTGAATCATGGAACATATTTCGGCGTGTACCTTACATGCACTTGATGGAGTAGCAGAGTTACAACCAAGCACCTGAGAACGAGTGTAATCGCAGTCAGATTACTATTTAGAAAGCCATACAAATCAAGGGTTAATCAACCAATCTGACAAAGAATAAGGAAATAGGTGCATCCCTCTCACAACCTTGGTCCATTGCCATGTTAGGCATTGGATTCTGTTTAACAGTTGGGATGTGTTAAACTCCTCAGCCAAGAAATGGAGCCTGTTTCTACTTCTCCAGATTGTTCACGCTTTGGCTAGCCATATAGAGGACCAGGCTGCTTTATTTACCCCAGCAGGTTTGATATTGATGAAGCTCTAGAATGAAAGGCCCTGTACCTGAGGTGTAATGAGCCCACGGACTACCAGGATATACTAACATATTTGCAGAACTGGTCCCCTACAACTCAAAGAGAGCAATAAATAGTTGAGGGTACCTGTATGCCAATGTCGTTGCACCATACCATTTGTCTTTCCAGAACAAAGTTCCTTCTCCATTGCCAACTTTGATGTTGCAAATCTCATTGAACCAAGGAGCATACAGTACAATCTCATCTGACTGTTGTTTCAGTTCCTTCCCCTTAGCGAGTTTTTGAAGATCCTTCTGCATCTGACCAATGATCTCATATAGGTTCCCCTCTTCTTCATTCTTGTAATCCAATGGTGTGGATCTCAAACTCCCCTCACTTGGTGCCTCCACCTGATTTGCAGCAATGTACTGCTTCCCGTTTGTCCTCTGATTTCCTTTGAGCTGAAATCATGCTTCAATAAGGTGACCTTTCTTTTGGCAATTTGTACATTTGGGAGGCCCTTTGAGCTTGTAGCATACATCAATGGTATGTCCCATTTTACCACAGTGGGTGCATTCAAGGTGCCCTTTATCTCCTTTGCCTCTGTGTGATGCTGAACCTTCATTCTTCCATCCTCCCATTCTAGCTGCAAGTTGATAGTCATGATATCCAAGATTGGTGAAGAGCAGATGATGTCCATGAACTGAATGCGGAGGTTTTCATGAGGTTAGGGGAGCCATGCACCATATCACCCTTTCGTTTAGTCCTTAGCTCTTGTGATGGCTAATCTAGTACCTGTATTTTTTGTTTTCTCCGTTCTTCACTCTGTACATATATTTTACCATATATATAAAATTTGGTTTACCAAAAAACAAATCTCATCAACTCCAGTAGCCATATGAATACTTACTTCACGATGCTTTTCGGCCGTAATTATCATGTTATATATCTTGTCAAGGCATGGCAATGGATCAAGGCTTATGATGTGGCTTCGGTCATGTTTGTAGGTGTCATATAATCCCATCAGAAATTCCATAATGCGATCCTCGTTTTTTCTAGATTTTAGTAGTAATCCATCCTCTCCTTCAACTTGTGGCAGTGGACGCAACTGATCATATTGGTCCCAAACTTGCTTAAGTTTGCCAAAATGATCTCCAATGGTTGATGTTCCTTGATGGAGCATAGCTACGGTTCTTTTGAGTTCAAAAAATGTGGTAGACTCGCCGTTCCAAACCGTTGTTCAATCCCTTCCCATAGCTGTCGAGCGTCATGAACAAACATAAATTGTTTCAGGAGATCTGACACCATTGCTCCTTTTATCCAAGAACATACAAGGGTGTTGTCCCTCTTCCACTTCACGAAGAGTTTGGTGTCCTCTTTCGGCTTCTCTAGTGTTCCATCCACGAGACCAATTTTGAGTTTTGCCTCCAGAGCAGACTCAACCACGCTCCTCCATATCAGGTAGTTTGTATAATTCAGCAGCAGCGTGACAAGTTGGGTCCCCGGGTTGTCGGAACCGTGTACTTGGAGTTGTTCTTCCAGAAAGTTGCTTGCTGCCATTTTCAACCTAATCTCTCTGATACCATGTAGAAACAAGCAAGATTGAGTGTTGTTGAATGACAGTTAGAAAAGCATAGGAGATTTCTCTGAATCTCTGTGTCACACGAAGGAGACAATCCACAGTAGAATGCGGTAGGAAGGTTTCTTCACTTTCCAGTAAAGTCTCGAACTTACAAATTGACCAATCGATCCTATTTATATGTCCACGGTTTGACCTAACTATTGGCTCTGTACAAGTATATAAAATACGTGTGCACGATTCCTTTATTTACAAATCTCATTGACACAGAGGTAAGAGTATAGGCAGTAGGTTGTTGGTTCGTGCAATTCTGATTTAGTTCTGTCAACAGGAGGCTTACCAAAGATTGGAAAATATCGTTGACCTTTTTCGGGCTTTCAAAACAAACTTTCTGCAGCAATACAAATTGCAAACCGCATTTAGCCATTGATTCGGTTCTGACTAGCAATACCAAACCTTAAACCTCGTTGTGTTCTTTTTTTGAAGAAAGTTTCACTCTTTGGAATCATCAACGGTAGAACATAAAGAACCCATTTTGCCGTCGGGATAGATCAGGTTGACCCTCTTGTTGTTTTGAACAAGAATAGCCGTTTTTCGTGTACCCTTGTTAGTTAGGTATTTGAATGGAAAGAGGAAGTGTAGCTGAGAATAGCAAGCAAAAAGATGGGTCCAAGTCGATTAGCGACGATTCCATGATAGAGTCGAGAGAGTAGCAGCAATACGAGTTCTGCTAGTAGATTGGTTCTAATTATTTTTGTTCAGCTCAATAGGGGTGGCCTATCCGGAGGGCAGCAGGTTGTCTGAAAATCGGACCTTAGGGAGGAAAAAGCAATTCACATTTCAACATTTACGAAGAGTCTAAGTTAAAGCAGGATTCTGAAGCTTCAGGTTTGTTTGGTGTTTAATTTACCCGAACTTTTCTTTTCTTTTGTTTATTTTTGTAACATATAGGTAAATTTCTGGTTTTGATTGAAGCAAGTGGAAACTTGAACATAATAGAGGATTAAAACTAGAGGTAGCGTTTGGCCTGGCCCGACCCGGTCCACCCGCCAAAATGGGTCAAATGGATTTGACTTGCTCATTTTTTCCATCTGGTCTACTGCCATCCATTTAAAAAGGGTGGGTCATTTTCTACACTGTGCGATCATGGGCTCAATTTTTGAACTAGTGGGTTTGATCCACTGCCCGCTTTTTATATTAAAATAATAAAAATATATCTTTATTATAGAAATGGTCATGTTGCCTAATGGTTAATGTTATGGTTTCTCGCCGGTATGTCATGGGTCGGATTCCATGTAAGTCTTTTCTTTTTTTTTTCAAAAAAAAATGTTAATAATAAAATTAAAAAAATAAACTACGGACCCATGTCTTAAACGGGCGGGCCTAACATCTTAATGAATGAAGGAACTAAAACAATACTAATCAATATGTTTGAATGAATAATTTACATGCATATTTGGTGATTTGTCAACACAAGAAATATGCATGAGTTGAGCATGACAAATGTTATGGTACTTTTTAACACAAGGATGAATAATCTAGCATGTAATATGATGTGTCAACTTAAGTTGATACATGAGTTTTTGGAATAAGGAGAAACCAACAACTCACCCCGTCATTCTCCTATAAATAGAACTCTACCATGTGATGAAAGATTGTACCAAAACATTGAAAGAAATTGTAGTGAGAAAAAGTGTAGAATCGTTCTTTGGAAAGGAGAAAAATTCGGATATTTATTTCATTTATATTCATTATATTGTTATTATAACTGATTTCACAACACGTTATTAGCAGGACTTTACTCTCGAGCTACAAGCACTAGGTAAAATTATTTAATTAGTGTTATAATTTCTAATCTTTCCAAACTTGAGTTTGTTGCTTTTGACATCACCGAAAAAAAATTACTTGTCATGGATATTGATACGGAAATCCATCTAGATGCTATGGGTCTCAGAGATACCATAAAAGATGCAAATAGAGCATCTCAACAAGATAAGGCAAAATACATGATATTTATTCGTCACCATATTGATGAGAGGCTCAAAGCAGAACATCTCACTATAAAAGATCCTGCAAATCTTTGAAAAAAATCTGAAAGAGAGGTATGATCACCAGAAAACAGTAATACTTCTAAAAGCTCGTTATGGTTGTTTTTATGCTTACAATATTTTAAATCTATAAGCGAATGCAATTCTGGCATATTCAAATCAGTTCTTAATTGAAGTTATGTGGTGAAAAGATTACTGATGAGGACATGCTAGAGAAAACATTCTCTATTTTTCATGACACTAATATACTTCTATAGCAACAATACAGTAAAAAAGGTTTTCAGAAGTACTACAAACTAATTTTGTGTTTTTTTTGCTGAACAAAATAACGAGCTGGTGATGAAAAGTCATCAATCATGACTATTGGTTCTGCTCCATTCCCGGAAGTGAATACAAATACATATAACCAAGGCCCCTCTGTCACAGTCGTGGTCGTGGACGTAGAAATCAGGAAATCATCCTTACTCTCGTCATAATAATCCCAATAATACAAATAACTAACAGAAGTGCGAGAAAAATGAAAATCTGCAAGATCGCAACAAAAAATCTCAGGGCTACAAGAATGTATAAAATGTTTATCACCAATGTGGGATGAACAATCATTGCTTTCATACCTGCTGTACGCCAAAGCACATTGTAGAGCTTTATCAAACTTCAAAAGCTAAATGGAAGAATGCAAAAACAAACTTTATATGTGGTCATTCAATGAAAAATCAGAATATTTTTCAAACCAGTAAATTTTTATGTGCTGCTTGTTCTTAAGACAAACTGATTGCAAGGTCTTTATTAAATAAAAGTTGGTATGAAACCCTACATTTGAAAAAATTCAGAGAGATATACGTAGGCTTATATACCCACCATGCGAACCATTTTGATATTTTATGATTCTGATTGATGCATCAACTAGATAGTCTCATTTGTTCTTATTATCTACTCGCAATTTAGCTTTTGCAATATTACTTGCACAAATAATTCGCTTGCAAGCTCATTTCTCTAATTTTTCAATAGAGAAAATTCGCCTAGATAATACTGGTGAATTTTCATCATAAGTCTTCAATAACTATTGTATGTCAATTGGGATAACCACTGAACATCCTGTTACACATGTTCATACATAAAATGGTTTGACTGAATCATTTATTAAGCATCTCCAATTGATTGCAAGACCAATTCTTATGCATTTTAAACTCCACGTATCTATGTGTAGATGTGCAATTTCGCATGCAGTGACACTTATTCGTATCAGGACAACAAATTATAATAATTCCTCTCCGATGCAAATGGTTTATGGTTAAGAGCCTAACATTTTTCATCTTAGAATATTTGGATGTGCAGTATTTGTACAAGTTGCTCCTCCACAACGCACTAAGATGGGTCCTCAAAGGACGGTGAAAGTATATGTTGGATACGAATCTCCCTCGATAATTGAATATTTAGAACATTCAACTAGAGATTTATTCACAACAAAATTTGCTAATTGTCATTTTGATGAGTCAATTTTTCCAATATTATGGGGATAAAATCAACAGTTGAAAGAGACAATATCCTGGCATGAATCTTCTCTATAACTTAAAGTTCAAAAGATTATTCATTAGCAAAATTTAGCAAAATCAATTGTCAGATGCGTTTATCGACATGAAGAAGGTAATCAAGTTACATATATCAACTGCAAATGCTCTAGTTAGACTTAATGTCCCAAAAGGATAAATTTCTATTGCAAATGAGTCTAAATCATGCATGAAGCGTGAAAGACCAGTCAGGTTTTTCAAAGATAAAAAATCCTCGAAAAAGAGAATGAGTAAACATAGAGAATGGTCAAAAAAAGGAAATAAAATCTCCTGCAGAGACCTGTATTACTTTAGAAGAGGAAATAAAATATCCATCAGAAACTCATAATACTCACAAAGTGGCAAACGACATAAATGAAGAAATTCAGGTACCTAAAAATGAAGAGATCTCCATAAATTATGATAATGGAAAAAAGAATCGAGATAAAACAAACGTCAACAATATTTTTGTTTATAATATAGCATGAAATATAATGAAAGAGAACAAGAATATTGAACTTTCATCTATGGATAAAATGTAGGTGGAAACATGATTGACCAAAATTAAAAGAAGCAGTTGCTTCAAAGTTCAATTGTTTAAAGAAACGTGAAATTTTTAGACCAGTAGTCTCTATACCAAGAACCAATTGGATATAAGTGAGAATTTGTGCGGAGAAGAAATGAGAAGAATGAAATTGTGATATATAAAGCACGGCTGTCGCTTAAGGTTTTACCCAAAGTCCAGGCATTGATTACAAATAGATTTATTCTCCTGTGATGGATGCAATCACATTTCATTATTTGATAAATTTGGCAATTTATGAAAAACTTGAGATGCAACTGATAGATGTAGTGACAATCTATTTATATAGATCACTAGAAAATGATATCTAGATGAAAATCCCTGAAGGGTTTAAAGTGTATGAAGCACAAAGTTTTAACTTTCGAAAAGTTTATTCAATCAAACTAAATAAATCTCTATATGGACTGAAACAATCCGGACGTATGTGAATTAATTATTTGAGCACATATATATATTAAATACAGACTATAAAAATGGTCCAATATGCCCATGTGTGTTTATAAAGAGATCTGGATCAAAACATATGTAGATGACTTAAATATTATTTAAAATCCTGAAGAGTTATCAAGGCAATAGCTTGTTTGAGGATAAAATTTGAAAAGAAATTTTTTGGAAAAAACAAAATTGTGTTCAAGTCTTCAAATTGAGCACTTAGCAGAAGGATTTTTTGTGCATTAATCAAATTATTTGGAGAAAGTGCTCAAAAGATTTTATATGGATGAAGCACATCCATGGAGTACACAAATGGTGGTAAGATCACCTTATGTGAAAAAGGATCCATTCTGCCCTCATGAAAATGGCGAAGGATTTTTTGGTCCTGAAATACCATATCTTAGTGTAATTGGAGCACTAATGTATCTTACTAATAACACAAAACTTGATATATCATTTGCAATAAATTTATTAGCAAGATGAAGTTCTTCTCAGACTAGAAGACATTGGAATAGAATTAAATACGTTTTTCGGTATCTTCGAGAATAATGGATATGAGTTTATACTATCCCAATGTATCTAACCCAAAAATAATTGGTTATGCTGATGTCGAATATTTATTGGATCTACACAAAGCTAGATCTCAAACAGGGTATCTGTTTAATTGTGGAGGTACATCTATTTTGTGGCGTTCTGTTAAATAAACATTAGTCGTTACTTTCTCCAATCATACAGATCCTTGCAATTCATGAAGGAAATCTTGAATGCATTTGGTTATAGACTATAATCCAACATATTCGTGGAATGTGTGGCTTGAAAATCAAGAAACACGTCCCAACTATTCTTTATAAAGTTAATGCAGCTTGCATTACTCAATTGAAATAAAGTTTTATTTAAGGGGATAAAGCAAAGTATAAATTACCAAAATTTTTTTTTACACATTACCTTCATGAAAAGGGCGACATCAATATCCAGCAAATTCGATCAAGTGATAATCTGACATTTGTTCACCAAAGCACTACCTACTGCAGCTTTTGAAAAATTGATCAAAGGTATCGGAATGAGGAAGCTCAATGATGTATACAACCGGGGGAACTAATAAATCATGTACTCTTTTCTTTCACTAGGATTTTTTTCCAACTGAATTTTTTCCTAGTAAGATTTTTAACGAGGCATGATAGATATTCAAAGGAAAGTGTTGTGAATTAATAATCTACAAGCATCTTTGGTGATTTGTGAACACAAGAATATGAATGGGTTGAGCATGACAAATGTGATGGTACTTGTTAACACAAGGATGAATAATCTAGCATGCAATATGATGTGTCAACTTAAAATGATACATGAGTTTGGGGACAATGAGAAGCCAATATCACTCCCCTTCAATCTCTTATAAATAAGACTCTACCATGGGATGAAAGATTATACCAAAACATTGAGAGAAATTGTAGTGAGAAGAAGTATAGAATTATTCTTTTGAAAAAGAGAAGACATCTTTCGGATATTTATTATTCTTTATATTTATTATATTGTTATTATCACTGATTTCACAATACAATACAATTTTTTTTCTTTTCTTGCAAGTTCAGGGTGGGAGAACATGTCTTGCAGATGTCATGTATCGTTATATTGCTACTGAGAAATTCTCCACAGAGTGCTTGATTGATTGACTTGATCTCTCTTCCGCTGCTTTAGAGATTGCAAATCGGGTGGAGGCAACTGGCGTAAAAGACAGCATCCCAAGATTATAGCTAACACACATCCAAGCGAATGATCTTGGGAGATTTTCATGGATCGGATGGTATATGGAGAAGAAAAATTCTAGCTTTTTTTTTGTGAAAAGCAAATATTGGTCTTTTATTAAAATAGCACAATTGTGCTTGAAATATTAAAACTATACAAAATTGAGCCAAATAATTGGCTCTAATGCTCTAAAAATGCTCAATGATTCATATCTTAATTTTTCTTCTATGACACACGCTTCTGTAGCTGTCCTTCTGCCCGCACAAAATAGGGATTGACATTGCCGAATTTTGTTTGATTTTTCTGTATTCCACACTACCAGCGAGCCTTCCAGTTGATGTTTTTGCCCAATTTTATCTGATTATTGCATGTTTTGGTCGTTGATTCTTTGCATTTGCAGTAGCGACTCCTGTTTAGAAGATCTTGACAACATGATTTTGGACACTTTTTTATAAGCAATATAAGGAAAAAATATAAGTTATGTACAAAATCAGAAGAAAGAGAAAAGAAACGAAAGTGGAAAATACAATGAAGCATGCCTCACACAAGGATCC